>CAKAOH010041172.1:0-50235 GCA_916701665.1 Sebastiscus tertius | reverse complement strand
AAACCCCAAAAGCCCTTGACTCAACTTTTTACAGAAAGGACGAGGAAGAAAGCGAGGAGCATCCTGGCAGATAGCTCCCATCCTCTCTTCAGCCAGTCGGGAGGCGCTATAGAGCCCCTCTGGCAACTAAACATGTGTTTAAGAAGTCTTTCATCCCAAATGCCATCAATATTCTTACCTCAACACAGTGACTGAGCAGATCTGAGCCACAGACACTGACATGAACTGTTTCAATGTGTAACATAACCTGTCTCTGTTTTTTACGAACTGCTGTCTGGTTTTTAATGGCTGTTGTTTTCTGTGTTTTGTGAGACGAAGACAAATGTCCACCCCGGTGGACAATAAAGTTTGATTGTATTGTATTGATCAGTTCATATTGAGGGGCCGTCAGCTTTACAATTTAGTTTGGAGGGAGATTCGGTATCAGTGAAGTCAGTGCATTTTATGAGTACGCCTTCTGTGACGTTGCCCACCGTAGGGGTCAGAGGTCACCACTCCTCAATCCCCAAGGACTTTCTTTTCAGTCAAATTTTCAATTCTGACACATTTATAGATGAAAAGTCAAGTCAATAATCACGGTCAATGATAGATAAGTATGGTTGATCAGCATGTTTGCCAACCTTCAGACATCATAGTCTAATATGATGATTAATCAGCCTGAGTTCACTAAAAAACTGAAATCACTAACTTTCTGTATTCTGTTTGGTGGTTTATGATGCTTTTCAATAATTTCTAGTCTATTTGGTAGTATATGTAATTTAGTTAATTTGTTCAACATCATGATAATGATGATTTTTCAACCAGTGGTTATGACATTAATGCTAGCTAGACAGAATAAAGCTCTCTGTCATGATAATAGAACTGTACTGGAGGCCTTTCCTTCACTCGGGTGACTCTTTACAGCCATCTGAAGACAGCAGGTATCTGTTAAATCTACAGTACCTGGAGTGATGAAGTGGCCTTCAGTACAGTACTATTGTCATGACAGACAGAGCTTTATTCTGTCTAGCTGGCATTAATGTCATAATCGCTGGTTGAAAATCAGCATTATCATGATGTAGAACTACTCGGCTGCAGCTCCTCCTAATGGAGTGAAGGGATCAGGTGGAAGTGTCAGGTGTGTTGAAAGGAGTCGCCACATAGTGCTTCTCACCTGCCGACATAAAGAAACAGCCCATAGTGAGGGTGTGAGAGAGAAAATTGTCAATTACATGAGAGTTCTGAATAACATCTGTAGAGACCCTCCCTGTGATTTATCACACACTTTTTGGATAAAAGACATTCATGTGTTAATGAAAAGAACAAAACAAAATAATATCTATGTATGTATTTATTTGTGTATTTATCTTCTACTGTTACCTCGATCCTGTGCTCAAATAATGTTACACTTTTATAGAATGACCAAACTATCTTCTTGGCTTTTATTTTGACATGTTTGCCTTCACTTCCTGGTCACGTGACTGCCGTTCTCCGCTCTTCGATTCAAAACAGAAAATGACAGAAAGAAACTTGAAGAAACTAAAATCGGATCGTTTTTTTAATTTGTTTTTTTCGTTTTTCATTTAGAAACGAAAAGCAAACAGAGCACCACGTGATTTCATTTTTCGTTTTTGGTTTAAAACGAAAAAACGAAAAACCCACGTGACTTCTGTTCCTCAATTAAAAATGAATAATGATGAAAGGAATTTGCAAAAACGAAAAAACGGCCCAGATCGGACCCGTTTCTCGTCTTTTGATTCAGAAACCAAAAACGAGAAAACAGCCGTTTTTTCGTTTTTGGTTTAAAACGAAAAAATAAAAAAGCGTTTTTTCGTTCTTGAATTCAAAAGGAATAACGGATTATCCGATGATACCCAGACCCATCCCCAGGGGAAGTTCTGCCCTTGACGAGAGGCAACAAATAAGTTACTCCACAAAGAGAATGATGAGCAGAGTGTCTGGCCTGACTGAAGACAAGGAAAAGGGAAATTGTTTTTTGTCCTCCTACTTGGAACCATAGATTTGCAATAACATTTATTCATTAGGTAGATGCTTTTGTCCAAAGTGGCCTACAAATTAGGTATAATCCAAACCCAAAAAGGAGAAGCCTTCAAACATAAGTGCTGCAACACTAAGTCCATGTTCCATCAACCCGTTCCAACTTGTCAAACACTGCCGTTTGGTCAGCAACCCTCGCCATCGGATACCGACACACGGACGCAGCCTTTAGCGACTGTAAGTGATGAACCAGGCTTTCAACTTACGCCAATGTAAAACCACCTGCGGCGTTGCTCAACGGTCAGAGAATGTGACGTAGTATTAAGAGTATGAGAGTCTGTTCAGGGCAGGCGGGAGGGGAGGTGGATGGGTCAAACAAACACATGACATACACCAAACCATACAGACAGACGTAGAAATCAAAGTGAAATCAGTACGCACCGCATTGTCTCCAAAGTTGTTGGTGAGTTGGCCATATTCAGCCTTTGTAAAGGGCTGGATGGACTGCTGCTGCACACTCATGGTGAACAAGGACTGGACATACACACAGAAACAAATACAGTGGATTGTGTACATTTTATATACTGTGTCATACTGCATCATTTGCACCTATGTTTCATTTGGCTGTACTGTATGTACACTGTAAAGATCCATTGCTACTGAATTGGTTTTCATCTGTGAATGAGATGAACCTTCTAGAGCTCTACCGAGGACTCTAATGATAATCTAGGATCTATGGGATTTCTCAACATCCACCTTCCTAACCGTAAATGTACCAGATGATCAGAACAAGTAGAACCTTAAAACATATCACAGAACTGAGTCTACAACACAACTTCAAACGGCCATGTCTTTCAATTTATAACACTGGCTTTCTGTACTCTCAATCCCAAACTGGGAGAACCATGATTACATCATTATGGAAATGTATCACATGACAGTTTGAATCTCTTTTGGATCATTGTGATGCTCAACAAGTATTAAGAAGCCATATCTAAAATTATCCCTGTCTGTTATTTGAACACACTGTAGATACTATATAATCATTAAAATAATTCCTCAGTGTTTACTCCATTTATCAATACCCAGAGAGCAGTTTTGGAAGTTTTGTTGTCAGATGATATTAAATGCAGCTCCTCTGCCATAACGTAATGCATTATTTTCTGTTTTAAGAGACAGGAGTAGAGACTGCTATATGAAAGGTGGATTACCTCGTATCCTCCGAGCTTCACAGTCACAGTGACATCGATGGGGTGGTTGACCACGCCCACAACTGATCTGACCAATGAAATGAAGAGAAGGGGAAACCAGATGATGCAAATCAGGAAGAAGATGATGAGGCCACCCATGCCATATTTCACTATCTTCTTCTTCTTCTGTCCTTTAGGCTGCGGGTATTTCTGAGGGCATAAAATATTAGTTTTAGAGATAATAAATATTTATATAATTATCTCTAAATAATACATCCATCCATCCATTATCTGTAACTGATTATCCTGTTCAGGGTTGTGGGGGGCGATCCCAGCTGACATTGGCTGAAGGCGGGGTACACCCTGGACAGGTCTCCAGACTATCACAGGGCCGACACATAGAGACAGACAACTACTTTATATGCTATATAAATGCAAGTCCATTACTTTAATAATATATAAATATTATAATTGTTTTAACTAATGTTGAGTATTTTCTTCACATATAATGTTAATTATGCAGCCATAATTTAGAGGGAACTAGCCCTGGGTTTTGTGTCCCTGTGAGCTGCGTTGTTGGAGGCAACAGCCTCTGGTAGGGACTCCCAGGTGAGGGGCCAGACTAAGAGCCACTCATCCACCCCAGATAAATCCTCCCAAAACAGGGAAACCGGGGCCCCATCCTTCAGCCAGACCTGAGCGGGGAGCTTGGCGTGCTGAACCCTGGCACCGTAAACTGGTTCTAGGGACATGGAACGTCACCTCTCTGGCAGGGAAGGAACCGGATATACACTGATCAGCCATAACATGATGACCACCTGCCTAATATTGAGTAGGTCCCCCTGACACGCATGGACTCCACTAGACCTCTGAAGGTCTGCTGTGGTATCTGGCATCTGGTTTGTCCAGAACATCCCACAGATGCTCCATTGGATCGAGATCTGGAGAATCTGGAGGCCGAGTCAACACCTCCAACTCGTTGCCATCCACATGATGTAAAAGAAAACGTGATTCATCAGACCGGGCCACCTTCTTCCATTGCTCCGTGGTCCAGTTCTGATGCTCACGTGCCCATTGTAGGCACTTTTGGCGGCGGACACGGGTCAGCACGGGCACCCTGACCGGTCCCCATATGCAACAAACTGCTCCTCACTGTGTGTTCTGACACCTTTCTATCAGAACCAGCATTAACTCTTTCATCAGTTTGAGCTCCAGTAGCTCTTCTATTGGATCGGACAACACGGGCCAGCCTTCGCTCCCCACGTGCATCAATGAGCCTCGGGTCTGACTCTGTCGCCGGTTCACCCGTCCTCCTTCCTTGGACCACTTTTGGTAGGTCCTGACCACTGCAGATCGGGAACATCCTACAAGAGCTGCAGTTCTGGAGATGCTCTGACCCAGTTGTCTAGCCAGCACTATCTGGCCCTCGTCAAAGTCGCTCACATCCTTACGCTGGCCCATTTGTTCTGCTTCCAACACAAAGTTCAAAGAAATGTTCACCTGCTGTCTAATATATCTCCCCACTGCCAGGTGCCACTTCAACACTCTATAAAGGTCTGACTGGGAGGAATGGCCTGCCCAACCTGAACCCGAGTGGTGCTATGTTAATGGACTTCTGTGCTGCTCATGGATTGGCCATAACAAACATGTTTGAGCATATGGTGATTCATAAGCATTTGTTTTTGGGTTGTATAATCAGATCTGCAGCGGTATGACTCAGACACCTTTCTACACCTCATGCACCATTCATACTGTGCACATGGTAGTGCAACTTGTAGGTCTTTTTTTACTTTCACATGTATTGTGTATAGATTTTGTATTGGGCTGAGAGCAGTACTGTCACTGATCAGATCCAGTGTAGACACTGACAGAGGACCTGCTGTAGACGAGGTGGTGCCATTCTATCCTGAGGACGGCTTTAGAGGTAAGACCATGTGGTCAAATCAAAACGTCTCATGTTGATGATTTGATCCAGAAATTTGACCAAATGTAAAGGTGTGGTCACATTAGCCTTCTATTTAATGATAAATTGCCCTGCACTCAAGGAGGATGTGATGTAGGTAATAAATTAATATTGATCAGTGATCACAGACTGTAGACAGAGAGCAATTCTTTAGTTTATAGGCCGTAGAATTAGTTCGTCATTTCCCATCACAGTGCATCACTGTTTCTGGCTAACCAGACAAATTCATGTTAGAGTTGAACAAAGTTCACTGCCGATCCACCCCATCCAAACAGGAAACACATGCTGAATATTTACAGTTTGACTGGTGTTATTGTGATGTGGGTTTTAAATAATGAAAGATTGTTTTTGCACATATTGTTGCAGCTGATTTTGAGGAGTTACTGCTTTCATGGAGTTCTTCTCTCTGATACAGTATCATATAGTACTAATACACTTCATACCTTCTCTGTCTCACGGCTGCATTTGATGATGAAGATGTTGGCATAAATGTCCTCCACACACATCCAGTTTGACAGAGACAGAGTGGTGTCAGTCCAAACCCAATCCATCACTGCTCGCAGCTCCACCAAGAACGGCACCAGACGAAACCTACACTCACACATACAATAAGCACAACATCCATATTATACTGTCAATATACTATATTACCATATTATACTATATGCTGATCCTTGACCCATTGAACACTCAGTTTCCTTGAGTAGTGATAAAGGTTCATCATTAATATCCAGTTTCCACTGGATCCGAGATCTCATCCTTAAAACAGAGTTAACATATAATAAAACATTAATAATGTTCAAACTGAAACACATCTTTCATTCTTGGAACGTCTGCTCCAGACATTCATTCTACTAAACGGCTGCAGACTGGCTTCGTGCCCGTACGTACCCTTGGAAGAGAAAGAGGTTGAGGTGGTTGTATTTCTTGGTGAGGAAGTTGCCGAGGATACGGGTGGGGTATCCACAGCGGATCTGATAGGCTGACAGGCCGAAGTAAATACACTTGACAAAGTACCAGAGCTGGGCCACAAAGTTCTGATTGAACATCCTAAACATAGAGAAGGAGAAAATGAGGAAGAATAGAGCTTGTTAAAACTCATTTACAGTATGCTGAAGACTCAACTCATACAACATATACAGGGTATCATTCTATCAGAATCTAATATTTTACTCAAACAGCCCAAACAGTCACTCTCTGTGATTTAGTCTATTAGTGAGAACCAACGTACAAAATCATAATACAAGAAATACATGATTTCATTCACCTTTCAGTGACAGCAGGCAGGATGAAGAACATCCACAGGTGGATCCCAAACACAAGGATCACCTGGAAGAAAGGAAGGAAGGAAGGAAGGAAGGAAGGACAGACAGGAGGAGGATAGGAAGGGAACAAAAAGAGAAAATACTTAGAATGCAGAAAGGCAACTCTAGTCATCCTAACAAATGTTGAAAGCCACTCTTGGCCTCTCCAAAAGTCACCTACTTTTCACCTGAAATATTAGTTCCCCATCTGAGCACTAATAAGGTCACATGATGTTACAGATTAAAATGAAGATATATATCTACTCATTGGTGTCTGATATAATCTGTGATGGTGAATGAGGGAACAAACAATAGTCCTCCACCCCCCCGACTCCTTCAGACAGATACATGAGTGCTAATAATGTGAATACATGAAGTCAACCTGGAAGATGAGTTTTCCCAGGACAGCCTTGCGCAGGTACAGGGCTCTGTCGATGATCATGGTGCTGAACTGGATGAGCAGCATCACCAGGAAGGCCTCAGGAACCTGGTCCTCTGACAGGGTGGAGGCTATATCTGCTGCTGCGCTGTGTTTCTGGAGGACAGAGACGGACCAGTAGGTCATGTTAGAAAATTATTTTTTAAAGATACAATGTCATCTAACATTTAGTATATTAAAGGTGATGTTAACATTACCTTTGATAATGAAAATAACTTTAAATTATTTTACTTGTCTTCACTTTGCGATCTGAGGAATTATTACCACCATATCACTGTGGCAGTTTCCACGTGCACCGAATAATATATTCACTTCACTCGTCACACTTGGTGGGTATAAGAGATGCTGGACAGTGCTGGTGAGCTAGCCAGATGTATGGTGGACTGAGACAGCTGGAAGCTCCACTTGAAAGCCCGTCTGAGGACGACCCAATGTTATCAATTCTGATAGTTGTATTATCACTCTTTTACATCCACTGCTATTGGTTTTGTGATATTAGTCATACTTCTATTAAGTATTACAGCTGCTGGGCTATGATGGTGGCTGCTTCTCTCTCTCTCTCTCTCTCCCTCTCTCTCTATCTATCTATCTATCCCCCCAGCCGGTCTCGGCAGATGGCCGCCCTGCACCCGGTTCTGATCCAGGTTTCTTCTCACTAATCGGGGAGTTTTTCCTGGCCACAGCGCGCTTGGTGGATCTTGTTGGGTCTCTAAACTATGGTGTATGGTCTAAGACCTGCTCTATATATAAAGCGTCTTGCGATAACTTCTGTTGTGATTTGACGCTATATCAAAATAAATTGAATTGAATTGTATTGCTGGGGAACCAAGGATGTGCAGTGTGTTTTTGTTGGGCACGAGCCCCTGACAACACAGTCACGAGCCCCCGACAACACAGGCATGAGCCCCCGACAACTCAGTCACGAGCCCCCGACAACACAGGCACGAGCCCCCGACAACTCAGTCACGAGCCCCCGACAACACAGGCACGAGCCCCCGACAACTCAGTCACGAGCCCCCGACAACACAGGCACGAGCCCCCGACAACTCAGTCATGAGCCCCTGACAACTCAGTCATGAGCCCCCGACAACTCAGTCATGAGCCCCCGACAAGCCTACTGGGAGCCAACCAGTCATTCCGAACGGCGGCGGCTCATTGACTGCCGTTCATTTTACCGAATTCGTCTTCACTTCCCTGGAATCAACACGAGTGGAGAGCCAACTGGAAGCAGAATCCAACCAGAGTGTTTAAGCGGTGTGACCATGAATAAGCCGCAACCTGTGTTTGTTTTCCCCTGTGAGTAAGACATTATTTCACCGGTGTCAGACTTTATACTAACTTATAACACTAATAATGTTACCGACAGCACAATACCTCCGCTTACTAAATCCATGCTCATGCCCATGGTTATGTCAAAGGAAGCGACTAAAACGGCAATTTAATATTAATATTATACTAATTTTATATTAATATTATAATATTATAATATAATATTTGTCGCTTTCATAGACCTGACCAAGGCTTTTGACCTGGTCAGCAGGGAAGGACTTTTCCAGATTCTCCAAAAGATAGGGTGCCCACCAAAACTGCAGAGCTTGATAGAATCCTTCCACAACAACATGAAAGGGACAGTGCAGTTCAACGGCAGTTCCTCCGAGCCCTTTGACATATACAGTGGGGTCAAGCAAGGCTGCGTCCTTGCTCCCACACTCTTTGGGATCCTCTTCTCTCTGCTCCTGAAGCATGCCTTTGGCGCCGCAACAGAGGGAGTCTACCTCCACACCAGATCAGACGGCAAGCTTTTCAACCTCGCCCGCCTTAGAGCGAAGACCAAAGTCTGTGTAGCCCTCATCAGAGACATGCTGGATGCTGCATAGTTTAATGAATATTTATATTCTATCATGATGCTGGGTAGTTTAATGAATATTTATATTCTATCATGATGCTGGGTAGTTTAATGAATATTTATAATCTATTATGATGCTAGTAGTTTAATGAATATTTATAATCTATTATGATGCTAGTAGTTTAATGAATATTTATATTTTATTATGACACAGGGTAGTTTAATTATTATTAATTATTATTTACACTACAAAAGTCGGGATCAACGACCGGCTTTCAAATAATGAGAGCCCAATCTGGGGTTGATGTGGGCTTAGACAGCAACATGAACTGCTTTAGACACTACGCCTGTTTACTGAAGAGCAGGAAAACATTATAGATCACCAATTATATGATATCTACGTATATATTTATAGATAACTGTTGAATAGTAAGATCAGTGGATGTTTTTTGTAATGAATATTGTCCGATACAAATACCTTACACTGCATGTAAAATAAGACTAACTAAACTAAAGCAAGTTGGCTGAGTAGGCCCACCCTCATTTCACTTTAGTTTTCATTTGGAAAATACATTTCATTTTTATTCTAATCAGAAAATGTGATTTCTTCACATTGTAGTTTCTGTTTTCATTAATGTAAATCGCTGATAATTGGTAAATAATTACAAAATGACATCTTCCATCCATCCCTCACCCCAAAAGCCCAGAAGCCAAAGACAATGATGATGAAGTCGATGACATCAGTCAGGAACATGAATGCATAGACATCAGTGGCAGCCCGATAATCAGCGTGGAGAATACCGCTGAAGAACTGCTGAGCTGGCCTGTAAACACTCTGAGCACTGCAGAGGGAAACAAGATGGCATTAAAGATGGCATTAAACCACTGCATTAGTAGAAAACCTAATAGTATTACACTGTTTTAAATTCCTCCTGGGATTGCAACTAAATTATTTGTGTTAATCTAATGTATAATTTGAATAAATGATGGATTATTTAGTCATTAACGTGAGATATTTAGATAAATGTTTTTAGAGGGTGACTGTGGTGACATCATAGTCTCTGTACTTTATTGTTATTATTATTATTATTATTATTATTATTATTATACCCTACTCACCCAGAGATGAAGACATGTTTGATCTTGTGTCCCACAGCCAGCAGTCTCTCACTGGCTGCCTCTCTTCTCCTGCTTTTCTGCTTCTTCTTCACTGGTTCTTCACAGGGATCTGCAGCCTCAGCTGTGGGCTCCACTGGAATAGTCAGAACCAGAACCAGAACCAGAACCAGAACCAGAACCGAGGAGGGATTCAAAGAGAAATAAAAAGTAAACAAATCTTTATTACACATGCTCTGTCAGTGTCTTGTGGTCCAAATGACACTATCTGCGTATAAATGCAGAATCCATCGGCAGCAGGACAAGATTTTGGTATCGGAAGCGTTCTGGTTTCTGTTTGTAGCTCCTTTGTAGTATTGACCAATTACATTTGAGCGAGCTTTGGTTGCATGCAGCATCAGAGGCAGAACATCTCAGAACCCATCAGCTATCGTCTGACGATGATTTTGCTTTTTATTAGCTTAAAAAATAACTTTAACTGGCTACTAAACCAGTCATAGACGTCTTCTCTCATCAGTCCATTCTTACTAATCAGACTGTAAACAATGAGCAGCGCACCTGAGAGGAAGTCTTGGCCTGGATATCAGTTTTCCGTTTACCCGGATATCTGCTGGCTACACCGAAGCTCACCAAATATTGTCTGTTGTCTGCAGAGGCTCAGTCGTCGTTGGACCGATAGCCGATGGGTTGTGAGATCGGCTCAGAGATGACCGAGATAAGCAGAAAAAGCAGTTGAGTGGAGCCCAGAAACAGTCAAATTTAGCAAAATTAAAAGCAACATTGTAAAATGGATAGTTTCGGTCCTTGATTTTGATTGGCTGAGCCGTTGTAAAGTACTCTTTAAACACACAGCTGTGACTGCATTACAACAGCATTGCTGAACCTATTAGTCACCATTGTGTCAGCCAGGGAACCCAGTCTGTCCATTGCTGCTGCCTTGTATCTCTATCCAGAGCTAACAAACTACAACCATCTATGGTAAGTTAACCATGTAATCCATCCAAGATAACTGGAGTCCAACAAAGAGACTTGTGTTCCCTCTGGGAGAATCAGTTGGTAAAGAAGGCTTAAAATATTATCAGCCAACCTCTGTCTCCTGAGTTCTCATTGATGCCTTCAGGCCCCCGTTATCAGGCACCTCTAAGGAGAACTAACCGTTACTCCAACTTTTTTGTTCCTTCTGCTATCAGGTTATTAAACTCAGACGGGAGTCATGTCACGTGAGACTTTTAACGACAGTTCCCTTTTGTGATAAATCATCTATTCGTTTTCTCTTTATCTATTTTATTGTTGTTTATAATATTTTATTAACTTATCTGCTGTCCTTCACCCACCTCTGGTGGTCTGTTTTACTGATCTGTGCTTGACATGTAACATTTTGGATGTTGCTTGTGTGTTTGTGATGGGGTAAGCTATGAATGAATTGCCCTTCTTGGGATCAATAAAGTTGTCTTAATCTGAATGAAAACCTAATATTTGTTACAGTAGCTTGGTCACTCAGCTAGTAACCGGGCTACACTCTAATACTGTAAACAGCTATAGGGGAAAGGAAGCATGATAGTTGCAGATGGTAGATACATACAGTATGTGTTTGTAATGCAACCGCAATAAGAGAACTCTTTTTTCTCTTTAGGTATGGTAGAGCAGTGTTTCCAAACAATATTAGAAGTAGGCTACAATTATTAAAACAATCAGGCTCCCTCATGTGGCTCAGAGCTGAACTGCAGACAAAACTCTTACAGACAATGAAAGAAATTCTGCAAATTGAATTGACCCAGTTTTTGGGGGATGATTAAAATGCAACCTGTCCAGAGTCAAACAGCCCTGTACCACCAAAGAAGAGTGCTGACATGATTTAACAATACTTCAACAATTGCACAGTTAATGGCAATGTCCAGACAAATAATAATAATCATCATATTTAAAGGGTCTGTTTGTAACTTCTTACACAAATAAATCATTGCGGGTCGGTGTCCCATGCGCGCTTGCGTGTGGCTACACTGTTCAGACTCAGAGTGTGTTCCAATCCACGTACTTCCTGAAGTACACTTCAATGTAGTGCACTTTGTGCACTCTGTACTCACTTGAGTAGTGCGTAAATTTCAGCGGGGTAAGGTCGTCTCAAATCAAATACTCTGCAGCGCACTGACCGGAAATGACGATCGCAACATTTGACCGCGGCTCGCTACCCGCCAAAATATCTTCTGAAAAAAAAACCTGGAGACCGTAGCTTTGGTCTCCAGGGGCGAAGTCGCTGCTGTACTCTGCTCCTCTGACTGCCTTCACTCACACACCGCGCTCGTTCTCACTTGCTCTCTCGTTCCACCTCTCACGTGCATGCGCGCACACTCCACACTGCAGAAGAGTTAGTTTAGCTCTGAGAATATCTAGTGAATGTACAGTGGACGTTTGTGCAGGAATAACTGCTGCAGCTCCTCCAGACCAACAGAGGTTTCCCGTGTCGTTTCCTGCTGCTGAGTGAATAGACGGAGCTCCGGTGTCTCCCCTGTTCCTTTTGACCGCGGCTGGGAGGCTGAAGCAGGAAAACACAGTATCAGCACTGATTCATGGAGAGACCTTCGTCTGGTCAGCTAACATTACTGCCAAGCAGCTGAAATATAGAGTGATATTGTGTTTTAGCTGACGTGTGTCGCCTCACAGTGTTGACAGATGCTCATTCATGTCTATGTAGATCGAGCACAAGCACGAGCAACAGGTGACTTTCGTTGACTTAACGGACACAGGTGTCGCTGTTAACAAGACATTTCTGACTCTTACAGAGAGTCCCTTTAAGCATGTTTTCCACTGCATCTGTGTGTTGCTTGGCAGCTGTTCTGCTGCATGTTGCTGAAGAACTACATTGTTTGGCAGAAGAATTTGTTAGCAATAAATTATTGCATTTTTTGTTGCTGTGTATTTCTGTTATGAAACCTCCAGGTCGGTCTTAATTACGCCCCCTAGTTGTTGTGAAATCACTGTAGATAATGGCCTCTTGTGGCCTATTGCTTCATTTACTGTCCAGCTTCCAACATTTACATTGGTTTTGGAACAGCAAAGTTAATTGTGAAGATTCCTGCAGTCAACAATGACAGCATGCATGTTGTCACAGTTAGCTCCAGGAATCCTCCAGACAGCTCCCTCATTCCTGTCTCATTCCTCTCTTTATTAGTCTTTGTCCATTAGGCTACATTCATTAAGCTGCTGCTTTTATCCAATACAACTTACAGTAAGTGCATTCAAACATGTGGGTACAACAAGAAGTAACTAACAGGATATGGTACTGAACCAACAACTCCTTCCTCAACTTGTTAAGTTGGAACTTTC
The DNA here is from genome assembly GCA_916701665.1 of Sebastiscus tertius. Classification (NCBI taxonomy): domain Eukaryota; kingdom Metazoa; phylum Chordata; class Actinopteri; order Perciformes; family Sebastidae; genus Sebastiscus; species Sebastiscus tertius. The sequence continues at coordinate 37,076 of CAKAOH010041172.1, read as the reverse complement.
AAAGACACTTTGACTATAGTTAGCAGGGTTATAGTCCTGGGTAGTTTTCTAAAATGAGCTGACCTCACTGTCAATGACATGGTTTGGGAGGATCTACGGTAAAAGGTTATGTTTCATTAAAACTAGTAAGTCCGTTCGTCAGCCAAGGGCGTCTTTCTGCACACTCGCCACGACGGGAAGCTTCTCAACCTGGCTTGCCTGCGTGCAAAAACCAAAGTAACCTGTGTCCTGGTCAGGGATATGCTCTTTGTCGATGACGTTGCCTTTGCCAGCCACACGCAGGAAGGACTCCAGAAGTGATGGACAACTTTGCCAAGGCATGGCGTGAATTCTCCCTCACCATCAGCATAAAGAAGACTGTAGTTATGGGTCAAGAAGTCATCTCACCACCCACGATCACCATCAATGATGTGACTCTGACGTCAGTGGATATTTTCCGAAAGCTAGGGCCCACCAACACCAACAACCTTTCACTTTACCATGAGATCGACGCCCAAATTGGTAAAGCCGCAACCGTCAAGGGGAAGCTAAACAAGCGCGTATGGGACAATAAGTACCTGCGACTCAACACCAAAGTGCTTGCGTTCTCAGCACTTTATTGTATGCCAGCGAAACTTGGCCTGCATATGCCTGACAAGAAGCCAGACTGAATACTTTCCACTTGAGGAGTCTCCGCAAGATCATGGGCATCTCGTGGGAAGACAGAGTCACCAACGTAGAAGAGCTGGCGAGAGCTAAGCTCACCTCCATCCATAGCTTCCTGTCTGAATGCCGTCTCAGATGGCTCGGCCACGTTCGCCGCATGGGAACAGGCAGCCTCCCCGAGGACCTTCATTCGGCACCAGACCCATCGGCCGCCCTCACCTACGCTTCAGAGACGTCTGTAAGAGCGACATCCGTGCCACCTCCATCAATGTGGACACTTGGGAAGAAACCGCAGCAGACAAAACCAAGTGGAGAAGACTGGTGAAAGAAGGCTGCGATAGAGCTGAGGAGGAACTACAGAACCGACTGGAAGAGATGAGGCAAAGGAGGAAAGCTTATGCCAGCAAACCCCCAAGCCACAGACTACATATGCAGCAAGTGCAGCAAGGATTGCCGCTCAAGGATTGGACTTCACAGCCACTCAAGGAAGTGCAACCCACACCAACCGAAATTAACCATTGTCTATGAGACAGACGGAGGCAGAGAATATAACAAAATGCCATCTAAACACATGAAAGGCAAAACTGTTCCTATGTGTTGGACATACTGTAACCACACAAGGCAAAGTGAAAAGCCTGCCATCATGGAGAGGGGCAAGACATGATGAAAATTACAAATTCACACGATTGTTCACACGAAAAGTGACAGAAGTAGATTTGTGATGAATGAAAAGAGAGACAGAACCCTGCCAACCACTGCATAGAGTGGCAATGATCCTCTAAATATTGCCCAACGCAGCCCCCCAAATTCATTCACATTGGAATCAAAGTTTGAGACGCTGCTGGGTGATCCAACAAGCATTACTAACATACTGAGGCCTTATGTTAAGGGTTTCTAGGGGAGGGAGGATGACTGAGAGGATTGTGAGACTAGACCTTAATCACTTCAGATAGAACAAGCTGCCACACCAGTGAGTAGCCTTGAATGTGGTGCAGCCCGTGTTAATGTTATGAGTCACACCTCACACATAATGAAGCCACCAACCTTTGCTGCGCCGTTGTTTGGGTTCTTTAGGTTGTTTGGGTTTCTTGCGGAAGCGGATACTGCTGCTTTTCTTTGGGACTTCCTCTATCACCTGCTCACTGTCTCCCTCCATCCTATTCTCCCTCGGCCTGCTGGGAGGATTCAACATGTCCTCCGGCCCAGACGGAGTTTCCTGTCCATCTTTTGACCCACTGGGTTCTGGTTCAGCTGCAGGAGGTTCTGTGGTAGCAGCAGCAGAACTGGTACTCAGTTCAACATAGTCCACATTATCCTAAAATGAAAAAAAAAATTGATTAAAAACTAGTCTAATATCTTTAAAAATAAGACTACTGATGCTTTAGTTAATGGCAAGAACACATTGTTATTGATAGACGGTAACCAATAGCAACTAATATCAAGTATTTGCACCAACCTTTTCAAGTTGGTACAGTTCAGTCATCTCCAGGTTTTCCAAGGTAGATGTTGAGCTAACTCTGCCCTCTTCCTCCTCCTCCTCTCCTCCTCGTCTCTCTTTCCTGATTCCATCTTCATCTCCTTCTCTAGTTTTTCCTTCATCCTTACAACTTTCTGATGAGGGGCTCTGCTCCTCCAGGGGGCCCTCGTGGTCCCACAGGCCATAACGCTGTGCAGACACACACACACACACACACACACACACACACACACACATGAACTCAGATGTGGGAGGCAGGCTGAGGTTGTGCTGGCTACAGAGGAATTTTTCTTCAGCATCCCACTCCTCTCACAGCGTGAGGAGAGTTCAGGGCAGCTGCTCTGTCTGCTCTTTATTGAATTTGGTGAAGTTTATTGGAGATAGGTCTACCAAACCAAGTAAAGGTGAAATGTTTAAAAATATAAGAACATGGGTCACCTTTGTGTGGCATGTCCATCTATCTTTTGCTATACACAAATCCGGGGAAAAACTGGAAGTAAACAAGTCGCCAATCACTGGCGACTTATTTACTGGCGTCTCCCTACAATACATGCGTTTGAATGCAAGTTGTCCTAAGAAGTGTACAGTTTTACCTACTTTTACCTTTACTTTTTATGTAAAGGTGCTTTGACAACAATGTCAAGAAGTTCAGGAAGAAGGTTAGCCTAACATGGCACAAGTAACAAGTAACATCAGCTATGGTTAACACTGCTTAGCTAGTGTAGCTAACGATAGCCTAACATGGTGAAACAAGTAACATCAGCTAACACTGCTTAGCTAGCATAGCTAACGTTAGCCTAACATGGTGAAACAAGTAACATCAGCTAACACTGCTTAGCTAACGTAGCTAACGGTGGTAGTGGGCTGAGACACCGTCTAGGGCAGGGGTCAGCAACCTGCGTCTCTTTAGCTCCTCTCCAGTGGCTCCCTGTGGATTTTTTAAAATGGAAATGAATAACTGTTTTTTGTTTACATTTTCATTTTTATTTATCATTGTTGTAGGTCTATGGTACGACGGTATGACGGAGTATTAGGGCCACATTGAGGAAAAAAAAGAAATCTAAGATTTATATAATAAAGTCATAGGTTTACGAGAAAAAAAGTTGTAGTATTATGAGAATAAAATCATAATATTATAAAGCAGTAATTTTATGTGTTATTTTCTTTTTTTCTCATAAAGTTATAACTTTATTCTCGTAATATTCTGAATTTTTTTCTCGTAAACTTATGACTTTAATCTTGTTATATTACGACTTTTTTCTTGTAAAGTTCTGACTGTATTCTCTTTATATTACCGCTTTGTTCTCGTAAAGTTATGACTTTATTCTCCTTATATTACCACTTTTTTTCTCGTAATATTATGACTTTTTTCTCATAATATTATGAATTTATTCTCATAATATTATGACTTTTTTCTCATAAATTTATAACTTTATTCTTGTAATATTATGACTTTTTTCTTGTAATATTATGACGTTATTCTCCTTATATTACCACTTTTTCTCGTAAAGTTATGACTTTATTCTCATTATACTATGACTTTTTTTCTTGTAAAGATATGACTTTATTCTCATTATATTATGACTTTTTTTCTCGTAATGTTATGACTTTATTCTCGTTATATCATGACTTTTTTTCTTGTAAAGTTATGACTTTATTCTCGTTATATTACGAATTTCCTTCTTGTAAAGTTATGACTTTATTCTTGTAATATTATGACTTTTTTCTCGTAATATTATGACGTTATTCTCCTTATATTACCACTTTTTTCTCGTAAAGTTAGGACTTTATTCGTGTAATATGACTTTTTTCTCGTAATATTATGACGTTATTCTCCTTATATTACCACTTTTTCTCGTAAAGTTATGACTTTATTCTCGTTATATTATGACTTTTTTCTCGTAATATTATGACGTTATTCTCCTTATATTACCACTTTTTCTCGGAAAGTTCTGACTTTATTCTCGTTATATCATGACTTTCTTTCTCGTAAAGTTATGAATTTATTCTCGTAATATTCCGACTTTTTTTTCTCGTAAAGTTATGACTTTTTTCTCGTAATATTACGACTTTTTTCTTGTAATGTTATGACTTTATTCTGAAAATCTCTGATTTTTTTCCCTCAGTGTGGCCCTAATACTCCGCAGTACATTTGCACTTTGGCCTTCACTGCATTAGACTTACAGTATATACTATAAACTTAGACTATAAACTGTGTTACCTTCATCACAATACTCAAATGTTTTGCGGCTCCAGACAGATTTTTTCTTTTTTTCTTTTGCCTAAAATGGCTCTTCGGATAGTAAAGGTTGCTGACCCCTGGTCTAGGGGCTGCAGCAGTCCCACAGAATAAATTAAGTCAACTGCCGTGTTATTGTGAATTATTACACGGCTGTGTTGAATACTCAATTCTGATTGGTCAATCACGGCGTTCTGTGGTCTGTAATTTCTCTATAACAGACTATAACAGTCTTGCTATGTATAACAGACCGTTGCTATGTATGACAGACTGTAATGACCACGAAGTAAACATAATTCAGTCGGCATCACCAACAGAACAGGTCCAAAGTGTCTACTAACCACGTTAACTGGTGACTCTGGCCAAACACATGGTGGTTGCTCGTAGTGACGGTATGTAGGTGTCCTCATAAAAGTCTTCAATTTGTCTTTCATTTTAAATAAATACTCATCTGTGTTTATCTACGCTGACCATTTCTGTGAGTTACTGCGATGAGCCACGGATGCATTCGGCTGAAAGTCACCAGCTAACACGGTTAGCAGTCAGCCAGCACCGCTACATGGTGGAACACACACAGCGGTTGCTGGATTTGTTTATAGTAAGCATCTGGACAGCGGTACATTGGAGCAGTGGTTCTCAACTTGGGGGTCGCAAGACAATTTCTGAAGGTCGCCAAACGGTTGTGGAGAAAAAAATAAAAATAACATATTTTAGACTGGGGAATGTTTTTTTTATGGACTTGTATTTTTATATAGTGCTTTTGGTCTTCACCCATTCACACACACATTCATACAGTGATATCAGAGGCTGCCATACAAGGAGCAGACCTGCGATCAGGATCTGATCTAAATACTCATTCACACAGCGATGGCTCAGCCTTCAGGAGCAGTTTGGGATACAGTATCTATCCTCCGCTTAGTGGACGACCTGCTCTACCTCCTGAACCGCAGCAAAGCAGCACTGGCTATTTCGGCCATGGTTGATGGTTGTTGTTGGTATCTACATGGGTATCTGCGGTCAAACTTGCGCAAGTAACACAAGGCAAAGATTTGCTTGGCGCTTGGTGTGAACACAGAATAACTGTAAAACTTACAGGTGGGTATATCTTGAAAAGTGAAAGGTGGCCGATTATGCCCTTGTTGCTTTCACCATGAATGAAATCTTTAACGTGTACTTGCTTACTGTTTGTGGAGCTATAACCATCACTGTAATGACTGTAAATACTAACTGACCATGAGCAGGGATCTGTGGAAGAACAGAGCAAGTAGCTGAAGAAGATCATATCTGATGTAATTATCGGTCTTCTCCAGGCCCAGAATGCGAGGTGGGAAGAAAGGTTTGTCTTCATTTAAAATCATCTCATAAACACTGTTCCAAGGAAAGAATCCAAACTGGAAAAGGTATTTCACCACCACCATCACCTGGAAAGAGAAGAGCACAACAAAACCCCAGTCAAACAGAGAAGGAACAGTACACATGCTGTCAGTAACATATGGAAGGTTGTGAACTTTATATAGTGTAAGTCTGCCTTTCATTATGCCATAGCAGGCCTCCCTGAATATAATTATTAGATTATTTACAAAATCTAGTAGAGTTGTGAGCCATAAAATCAAAACAATGAGCTGAAAGAGGCTAAAAAGCTCTGTAGAGTTGGGGCACGTCACTATGCCCCCCTTTCACATAACACTGTCAATTCATCAATTTGGGATATAACAAGGGCAAATTTCATGATTTATGAAAGAGGGCGTGGCTTAGATATAGGGGGCAGGGCTACCACACACCAATGAAAGAGGAAGTCAATAATAGTCCCCTGAAATACATAATGTGGAATTATGAAATAAAAATCCTCTGAAATAAATAAATGTGGAATTATGAAATAAAATTATATGTGAAATAAATAAATGTGTATTTATATTCATTTATATTTGCATTGCTTCATTTATTTATTTCAGGATTTATTTCATAGCCATATTTATTAATGTCTTGTATGTATTTATTTATTTAATATTAAATGAAATGGCGTTGCTGTTGTTGCCTCAGCACACTATTCACTCAGAAACACAAGTTATGTGTCCTGTAAAACCAAACAGAAAGATATATAAGAGATATATACCAATATGTGAATAGAGCTGCAGAGTTGGTGATGATCCATTGCGAGTTTATCACAGAGTCATCTGACAGGTTCATATAAAGAATATTGATTGGCATATCTTTAAAGGTGATAGTGGTTCTGTTTTGCCCCTCAGGGCCACCGGTGCTTTAGCATTCTTTGGCATGCCTGTGATGGTTTATGGTACATGTGTGTTCATACCTCTGTGTAGACTATAGCAGTCATCCAAAACCTCTTGGTTGGTCTTGGAACAGACAACATAGCCCATAGGAAGACCAGTATGGGGAGGACCAGTGATATGGCAGAGGCACTGACCACGTTGTTTAACACTAAGATAAAATAACAGACGAGCTCAGAGTTGGCTGCCAAAAGGTTGTACATGGCAAACAGCAGCTTCAGCAGGCGGTTCTGGCCGTTATAGAACTCTCGGCTCTGTTCTAGCTCCTCAATGAAGAACTGCCTGCAGAGAGAGAGGAGGAAGTCACAACCATTGTATTCATTTATCATCGTATTCATCACCAGTCGGTCAGTAACTGAAATAAAACAATAGTTTTCCCTTAACACATTCATGACATAAATATGGTGGTATTACTGCTGCTGTGAAACCATGGTGGCCACTGGCCCTGTGGATTATTGTTGGCCTTCTATAGTCATGAGTATCAGTATGTACCGGTCTCCCAGCAGCTCGCTGGCTGTTCTGGAGTGTCTGTGTTGTTGTTTGGATGGCACTGGTACCAGCTCCATGCTGCTGGATGGGGGTTCTGGACTCAAAAGGTTCCCGATGCTGTTAAGTCTCGGCCTGGGGGTAGACCGCCCTGTCACACCCATGCTGTCCACCTCAAGGCAGCTGAGAGAGTGATTCAAACACACAGACACATCAAATTTACACCAAAACTGAGAAACTGAGTATCTAAAGCCTCCTAACTGCCACCCTATGAAACAGACAAATACACTATTAACTATTCTTAGGTCGGGTTCACACCTAAAGGTCCGGTTCCTGAATAAAACCAATCCACAGATTGTAAACAAAGCTCAGGTGGTGTAAATGTCTTTGGATTATTGGTCAGGCAGTTGGCAGTTAGGGAGACAATAGAGACAATAAATCGCTCCTAATTTTCTAGCTGGATATGGTAAATCATGGAGCACCGTCAGATTCTGTTCATGTTGGTGTTGATCTGGAGCGCATATCAGCACACTTTAGTAGAGACAGCGGGTATTTCATTTATTAATGCAGGTATTTGAAGGAAGACGCTGTCATCATCTTCAGCCTATATGTTAAGGAGGTATCTCACTTCGTCGTGAGTCCAGGTTTGTCCTCTGCCCCTCGACATTTTGCTAGCAAATGCGCTAATAGCCACCGATAACCAAAACAGAAAAAGGAAATGTTCTTTTAACCAATGAAATGACGCATTAAATGGTACACTTCCTGTGATTGGTTCGAACGGTGTTCACACCAAAAACGAACCGCTACAGAGTTCAATTGATAGCGGACCGAGGCAGACCAGGGAGCGGTTGTTTGGAACCAGGGTTCGATTCCTGCGTTCACACCAACCCAAACAAACCGCACCAAGGGGGTAAATGCTCCAGGGTTCTGTTCAACCGGACTAAACAAGGCTGGTGTGAACGTGCCCTTAGAGCTTACCAGTAGTGACACTAAACATGTGCAGTTTGTCCTGAGGATCAAAAGGTAATGACAAAAACATAGAGGATTCATTCTTTATGAACATGCTCAGTATATTCCATGGCAATTAACACATCCAGCACAAGAGCGTCCATATTTGAATAAGGACAAGCTCTCATTACCTCACCTAAAGCTATGCAGGGTCATTCCAGGGTGTGGAACCACATTCACAGCATGATGTGCTCTAGGAGTAGTGTTTCTAATCTATATGTATGTGGTTGGTAAATAGAAGACACAACACTAACCTGTATCTGGTGGAGTCTCCATCAGTCTCATCCAAACACGTCTCGAATGCGGGACTCTCACTGCCCTGAGACACCTGCTCGTCTGTGGAGTCTGCTGCTGTATGATGCTGCCAGTCAGAGGGAGACAGACACCACTTAGTGTTCAATTCCAAAGATCAGTGTTTGTTCAACAACAAACTTTGTGTTGTGTTTACTTGCTGTATCTTGTGTATGATGAAGTAGCGTTCATTGCACAGGACAGTAGACGTTTCTCTGTACTGTTTAGTCAGCAGGTTGAGCCACTGAGTCAGTCCATCCACCATGGCTAGAACTATGGCCAATAAGAAGCGCAGGATATCCAAGATCCTCTGAACCATTTCACCGTGACCTGCAGCACACAGACAGTTAGAGGCAGGGAGAGGAGAGGAGAAGAACAGGAAACGTATACTTTTCCTATACAGTACTTACAGTGACTTCTGGGACTAGACTGGAAAAATGTCACTTCACAAAAACACTGAAATTTGACATGTTTGGTGATTGTGTTCTACATTTGTGTTAGGATATAATTTTAGTAGTAATTAGACAAATAGATGTTCTAACAGAGTATTTTTAAATGTATGTAAAATGGGAATTACAGTTTGCTGCCAAAGGTTCTCACATTTCTACTAGTTCTGTCTCATAACTCATGTTTTATAATAACAGCAAAATAGGTGTGCTGTTGCATACTGTTATCTGTTATCTGTCTAATGAATAGGGCTAACCCAACCTAATAACGTTGACAGTTTGAACCATCAAGGCAAAAGTGAACATGGCTCACATACTCCCGCTCACTGCTTGATCCCTGCTAAACTAGGGCCAAAGGTTTTGCCCTTTTAGAAAATTTTTAAAAGTTTTGGGCACCCTAGACTTCTAACCCCCAAAAGACACAACTAGACCACACTGTCAACCATCACACCAAACACAACTAGACCACACTGTCAACCATCACACCAAACACAACTAGACCACACTGTTAACCATCACACCAAACACAACTAGACCACACTGTCAACCATCACACCAAACATAACTAGACCACACCATCAACCATCATACCAAACACAACTAAATTTGAAGATCCTAAATTAAATAGCTTTCAAGTTCTGCTCCGGAAATGAAAACGTGACACCCGAACGGACGGAAGGACAGACGGACGGACATGCAAAGCGCTATATACCCCTGACTACGTTGTCACAGGGGTATAATCAACTCAGTCGTAAGGCTAATTGTTCTGGCTTCATGATGCCCAACAGAATTGTTTAGGCTCTTGTTAAGTGCTGAATACCGATAATAATTATAATATTTACTGAATACACAACCATTCAATTTTCAAGACAAATTTTAAGCAGACTTTTGAAATTACTCAAATAAGAAATGCAAATTAGACACATTTCCATCAACTGGTTTGGAGCGAATAAACTGGGCTACAGTGTAGTTTGGTAAATTGGCTATAATACGCATGACTGTAATCCTCCAGTAAACAGAGTAGAAGAAGTAGAGGTCGAAAACCGGAAACAAACCATCTACGAGATCTTCGGGAATTTGTTTCAATTAGGTAAGATTCTAGTTCTTTCATGTCAGCTCCTATCAGCCATGTTTCATGCTGTCCAGAGACAAAGACAAGAGGTGCATCTCATTTCCCGATTTTTTGCCTCCTCAGGTGCATCTCATTTCATTTCATTTAATTTCTCATTTGCCTCCTCATCTCCTCGCTCCTCAATCCTCTGGGTGTGACCCGAAAATTGATCTAAGCGCTCCATCTTGGAGGACATCCCGATTCTTAAAATGCATCTCGAGGAGCACGGATCGAGGAGGGTTGAGCAAGGATACACCGGTGTATCCCCCAGTGTATCCTTCACGGAAGTTTTTTACCGACAGGCACGCCCCCTTATTGGATATCAGTTATTGATTGGACGCTGCGCCGATAGGACTGATCTGATACACGTCAACATCACTGAAGTTTCATACCGGAGTGAAGACAGATCACAGATTAAACGTTTTATATTTTAGTTGTCTTCTGATTCACCATCTAGATAAAATCTGTGTTAAATGTAGGTGTGAAGTGTAGTTGTGAACAGTGTTAACTGTAGGTGTGAACAACAGACAGACCATGTCGATGGTGAAGTGCTCCAGCAGCAGAAGGACCTGCAGTATCTCTGCTTCACACAACGCGGCTGAAGGAGTCTGGAGCTGAAAGAGCTTTATAAGAGCTGACAAGAAACGGACCTCAAACAACTTTCTGCAATTATTAGAAATAGTTTTCTTTTCATGATCTGTTGTTTCCCCCCGGTTAACTTTTGTTAAGTATCCAGTTAAAGGGACTGTTTGTAACTTTCTAAGCGTATAGATGTAGCGGGTCGGCACATATGCGCCCTCGCGTATGCGCGCTCGCGTGTGGCCGCTGTCTCGTCTCCTCTGCCTGCTCGCCTTCACTCAGATAGCGCGCGCGTTCTCGCGTACTCGCGTACTCGCTCCACCTCTGGACGTGAATGCGCACTCACTCCACACTGCAGAAGAGTTAGTTTAGCTCTGAGAATATCTAGTGAATGTACAGTGGACGTTTGTGCAGGAATAACTGCTGCAGCTCCTCCAGACCAACAGAGGTTTCCCGTGTCTTCGGAAGTAATGGGGCTCCGCAGAGAGAAACGTTACCGTCTCGTTACCGACCGGTTGCTGGTGTCTTCCTGCTCTCTCCGGCTGCGGGCGGAGGGAGACGAGTTTCTCGCTGGGGAGCACAAGCACTAGCCCGACGCTCACTTTCGTTGATTTCACGGCCACAGGTGTCGCTGTTAAGAAGCATTTCTGAAAGTTACAAATAGTCCCTTTAAAGTCAGAGAGAGAAGGAGGGTCTGTCTTTTACACCTTTTACGTAATTTATCCTCATTTCCATTCAGTCACATGAGGCTGATAATTCCTGAACGTCGGGTTTGATATGAGTTATATCATTTCAACTTTCCTTGAAACATTCAGCCTAATACATAATTTCTAGTGTCAGAATATCAATAACGACAGACGCTAATAATGAATAAATAATATAAAGATGTTGTGCCAGTAGAGATGGTTCCTGGTCCTCTAAGCAGGACTCAGTCCACAGTAGAAATACAGACTGCAGCTGTTATTCATGTGCAGGTGTTTGTTAAACAGGTAACAGACTACAGAGAGAAACACTGCTGCTCTGCCACTGAGAATAACTGAGTGTCTTTATTAGTATTAGATCAGTTCAGACACAAACTCCATCTAAAGTCTCTACAGCTGTTAAAGTCGACTGACAGCTGATCCAGCTGTGATCAGCTGCTGCTGTCATCAGAAACGGACGTCGCTTCACGTGACGCTTCAGAGGAAAGGACGTCTCATGTCTCTAAAAACATATTTCCTGTCTTCCTTTCTCCTCGTGTCATTTCCTTGCCTCCTCCACTCCCATCTCCCGTGGGCGGGAATAAGACGCGATAAGAGGAATCGAGGAGTCGAGGAGAGAAATATGGCTGTATAAAATCAGAAATGGGAAAGGCCTAAGCATTCCCGTAAAATGGGAATATCTGATAAGACGCCGACAGCAGAAACAGCTGACGGCTTTCCATAAACCCACAAAAATGTGAACATACCAGACTCCTGTTCCTCTGGCTCCTCCTCCTGAAGGCCGGGGTCCTCAAACACATCATTGTCTCCACAACCTACACACACACACACACACACACACACACACACACACAGTTAGTTTTGATGAGTGGTAAGTGGTATTTATGCATTTAAGATAAGATAATATAAGATGAACCTTTATTAATCCCCGGAGAGAAATTCAGGTGTCAAAGCAGCAACATCAGCAAACAGAGTGAAACACAGGAGAGGTAAAGGTATACAAACATTATAAAAACAATAATAGAGATATAAAAGATACAGAGTGAATGGGTGAACATAGTGTGTGCAGTCCGTCAATAAATAAATGTAGTATGTGCAATAAATAAATGTCTTAGGTTGGATTATATTTAACTTTATTGACATTGAGACAACACAATGCAGTTGCAGTAGCATCGAACCAGAAGTGCAAAAACCGTGGTGCAGAGTTCAACAAGGTGATGGATGAGGGGAAGAAGCTGCACCTGAGCCTACTGGTCCTGGAACGGAGAGTCCTGTAGTGCCTCCCAGAGGGAATGAGGGCTAGCAGTGAGAGGTGTCCCTGACCATGATGTGCTCCGATTACTTGTGCTGGACAGCCTCAGTGTCGGAGAGTGTAGTACTGGTGGTGCGATGGGCGGTTTTCACCACCCTCTGCAGTGCTTTGTGCTCTGAGACAGGTCAGTTGCTATAACATACTGTGATGCTGGTTAGGATACTCTCGATGGTGCGGTGATAGAAGTTCAACAGAACTCAGAGAGAAGAGACGGTGGTGAGCCTTCTTCACCAGGGTCCATGTGTTGAGGGTCCAAGATAGGTCCTCCGAGATGTGAACACCCAGAAACTTAAAGCTGGCGACCCGCTCAACATCTGTCCCCTTAATACGGATAGGGGTGCATGTGATCTTCAATGAGCTCTTTGGTCTTCTTCCTGTTGAGGGACAGGTGCTGGACCTCCTACCTGTAGGCTGACTCATCTCTGTTAGGTCATAAAGAAGTAGGTGGGCTGCGGTGACTAGCCTTTAGCTGGCCTGGATCAGTGTGGTTTGGTCAATGTTGTGTCGCAGGCTCCACCCACTGTACCCATAGAGGCCAGTAGAGGGCGGAGACTGTGTGAGTTAGAATGAAGGTTACGATATAACCCTAGTTCTATAAGCACAGGGGGAGCCCTCTACCAAGGAGGCCCTGTTGCTCCTGCACCGCCTGCTGAAGAGGGTGTGGGATGGCTGACAGCGGTGGACGCTGTCTTATATACTGTGGGGTTTGCACGTATTCGGTTAGGCAAATCCTGATTAACCAGCTACGTTCATGCAGAGTTCAGTGGCCTTCGTTCTTTCAAGCTTAGCATTAGCACCCGGTGGGATATATGCTGCTGTCTGGGCAGATAGAGAGGTCTAGGCTACACTTAACCATGAGATATTCTAGGTTAACAGAGCAATGACTCTCCATTGTAGCAGTGTCTGAGAACATACCCCACCACTGGTCTTACTGGAGTCATCTGCTCTTCTTTCTACCCGGAAGGATGTAGCGCCCTATTAGCTTAATAGCGTGGTCGGGAATGTTGTTGCTGAGCCATGTTTTCATAGAAATCATGATGTTGTATCCCATAATCCTTTTGTGAGTGATGATCCAGAGACTGTGCATTGGTGAGGAAAATGCTGGGTGGGGATAGCAGATAAGGAGTTAGCATTAGCGTAGCCCTCCTCTCTTGCCCCACTTGTTTACAGACTCGATGCCGCCTGCAAGCACTTCCGAGCTGGTAGCCTCCGATGTCTTAGCAATTTCTGGAGTGATTAAATATTAATATGAATGTGATAAAACTGATTACTTTTATTGTGTAGTCCAAAGGGGGTTGTGATTAGTCCCTTATGATGACTGTGAATGACATATACAGTATGCTCCTGCTGGAGTCTGCGTTTCTAGAGTGCTAATAGGTAGCCTTTAAGTAGGTGATTGAAATGTGTGTTTGTGGGTAGATTTAGATGGCTCAGTTTACTACATCGCATTTCATGAAAGTATTTAGAATCCTGCATTAGATCTCACTTTATTTTCTTCCTTTCTGCAAAGGATTAACAAAAGGAATACGGACGCTTGCTGTTTGTGAAAGGAAGGACGCGACTACCAGCTCGATGAATGGAGACATCTGTTGTGAGTAAATAAAAGAATTAATAAATCCTGCTTGTGTGTAACGAAATGGAAATGCGAAATGGAAATGCAAAATGGAAGTGCTGTTACGCGCTACACACTGTGCAAAGTACGTGTTAATAATGTTTCGGATGGAAGCAAGCTCAGCAAAGCATGTTAGGTCTTTGAAAGACGTGTGTGTAAATAAATGCAACTCAAAACAGCGGAGAAAGGCGTCATGGAGTGAGAGATAAACTCAACCAAAGATGAAATCAAAATGACCCAACAACCGCTGAGGCAGAGTATCTTTTAGAGAGGTAATCTCAGAGTATTCACAAGGAAACTTAACGGAACAAAAGCTTTGATTATGAATATGAAGATGTTGATCATGTCAATGAAGATATGGCCATGCTTCAACAAGCTGTTGCAGAATTTAATCCGTGCAAAACTTTTATCAGAGGAAGGAAAAGAGAACAACCACATTGATTGGTATGAGCCCAGAGTGATGAATTTCAGTTACTTTCTAGAGGAGGCTGAAACATGGAAAAAAGAACAAAGCACACAATGAAGAGTTGAACCACTGGACAGTCAACGGCATCATCAACATCTTCAAAGGCCACTTTGCCTGCTGCCAAGTTAACATCTGCTGAAAAGGCAGCTGTGGAGCCTGGATCTGCTGCTTTAAAGGGTATACGCGCCTTACAGCTGGAGGAAACTATTACAAAATCACAGATGGAAAAAGTGGAACTGGATGCACAAATAGCGGCAGTGGATGCCAAGGATGAGGCTGAGCCACATGGGGATGGTATGAATGCCAACTACGAGAAAGCAAGCAAGATAGAAACTGCGGAACCTACACTTACTGAAACCTCTGCTTTGGAATATATTCAACTGGCTACTGAACCAAAGACTCCACTTCAGAGAGCAGTTGGAAACATCCGTCTAGTCCACAACTGGAAAATCCTGAAATCAGTAATGTCTCTCATGAAAATCTCAGCACAATGGTGCAAAAAACAAAAATAATTTGCTGACCTCATGATTATGCAGCAAAATCTATCGCTGCTACCTAAAAGAGAAGTACCAGCATTTGATGGTGACCCACCATCTTATCAGTCTTTCATCCATGCATTTAAATATCTGATCTGATCTCAAGACTAGCTGCCAGGATAGGCTCTACTTTCTTGAACAGTTCACGTCAGGCCAGACCAGAGACCTGGTTTGTCGCTGTCTGCACATGGAGGCATGCAGGCCAAGGATATCCAGAAGTCATGCGACTGTAAAAGAGACATTTTGGGAACAAGATGGAAATCGTAAAGGACAGCCATTAAAGCAGATGATGGAAAATCACTTCATGCATATGCTTTATTATACCTAAAGGAATGTTGCAACGCCATGCAAGACTTGGAATACATGGACGAACTAGATGTTACATCCACCTTGAAATTGATAGCATCCAAGCTCCTGTAGAAGCTCTAAGAAAGATGGTGGACTACAGCCCATGAGAAGTTTCAAAAAACAAACACACAAGCTAGATTCAGACATCTAAACACAGTCTAACAGCTTATTGTACCCAGTGCTTTGACACAGCAAAGATTCAATTTACACAAAAAGGTTAATCTCAAAGACCTCTGACTTGAAGACAGCAAAAGGGGCAGTAGCTTTGAAACTACTGTGGCCACAACTGGAGAACACACTACCAAACAGCAGCAACACACCAACACCCTTGTTGCTATATCAGCCCTGTGTGGCCTCTGTCAAAGCAAACATGCAATAGTGGATTGCTTACAATTAAAATCACAGCCTCATGAGAAAATAAGGTTGAATGTGTGAAAAGGAATTGTTATTGCTTTGAATGCTTAAAGGAGGGTCACATGACCAAAAACTGCAAAAGAAGTCTGAGGCCTGGACTACGACGCGAGTTCAACATACCAAGGCTATCTTCTCGTTATCTGGCTTCACTAACCCTAACGAATAAGATCCTGCTAAACGGTCCTACGAAGGTGGTTATCAACTTGGTAAATCCACCCAGGGTTTCTCCATCTGGCTATGAGCGCGTTCACATGAACGGGCGGTGTCTGCAGCATATGACCAATCACAGACATGGACAAGTTTACAGACAGCAGACAAACAGACAGAGCAGCACATTTTACAAAGGAAGAGTAAACTATATTAGAAAAATACGAAGAAGTTAAACACTTAATCAGACTAAAAGTAACACAGTTGAAGCTGCCAAATGCAGGAAGGACAGCTGGTGAAAGAAAAAACTCCTGATGTGTGAATGTGTAAATTAACAGACTTATTAATTTAACGGAACACTCAGAAGTCTGACATAGTCGTTTAGATATAGATAGCATTACTATTACTAAAGGATGGATGGATTACACCTCATTATATCCATTAATTACAATATGGCATGTATGACTATTTGAGCCTTCTTTCAGCTGCATCCCCGTCTCCGGCGGTGAGAAACGGACTCAAAAGCAAGTAAAAAAATAAATATAAAAACATTATTCAAAGCGGTAAACACCCACAGCATAAATCCAGCTGTCCTTTCTGCATCTGTCAGTTTAAACTGTGTTGTTTTCAGTCTGATTATGACTGTAACTTCATCTGTCAGTTTAAACTGTGTTGTTTTAGTCTGATTATGACTGTAACTTCCTCATCTGTCAGTTTAAACTGTGTTGTTTTTAGTCTGATTATGACTGTAACTTCTTCATATTTGTGTAATATTACCATACGATCCGCGCACTGAGCTCTGATTGGTCAGTAGGAGGTGCTTTTATACGAGTTGATCTCTTATCTGGAACATAACCTGCTCCGGAGCAGGTTAGCTGTTTGGCATCAGTTACCATGGTGATCTACCTCGGTAAGAAGTGAACCACCTCCATAGGACTGAAAACCCTGAAGGGTTAACTCTGAAGTTACCTTGCTAACCATGAATCCTGCTTTGTAGTACAGGCCTCTGGATTACCAAATGTGTCAACAGAAACATCTAACACTGCTACCTGGCCGATTCCCTCAGAACCAAAGGAAACATCCATCAATAGTGCACTAGTATCAGCAGATTAAGCTGCAGGGGCCGGTAATGACTGTGAGCTAGCAATCGTCCTGGTTCAAGTTAAAGTTACAAAAGGTACCAAGTCTGTTTTAACTTACGCTTTTCTTCATCCAGGCAGCTCGGCCACATTTTGCACCAACATCCTCATGAATCAGTTGAATGCAAAAGGACGCAGAACTGAAGTTCTTCTACGAACTATGGGACAAGAAAGACTTGTCAAGAGTTATGAGCTCACAGGACTAGTGGCAAAGATGGATTACGGAGCTAGATCAGCTAAGCAGATTCAAAGTGGACAGATGCATGAAATCTGAAAGCTTTGGACTTAAAGACTACTGAGTTGAGTGAGTCAGGATATGAGACCGTAAGCTACCTCAGGCTCACAAATAACATGGGAGATGTTCATGTTACCTTTGTACTGGGGAAATCCAGAGTAACTCTGCTGAAACAAATTACCATTCCCAGACTTGAGCTTGCAGCTGGACTACATATGGAACTGGAGAACTCTTATTTCTGGACAGACAGTACTTACTGTTAAATTGGACAAGGCGATCTCCGCTTGACTATTACTTTGCTTGTAGGATAGGATAATCACCGCGGGACATCAGTAAAAATGCTCTTGAGATGGATTTGTCTTCAGTGAACTTTATTGTAAACTTCACGCACTGTGCACATATACACTTTAGACAGGAAGTATAGTGTCCGTTTTTGTGTGGTTCTGTAACCATAGAAATAAAGGACTTAAATGAATATAAATTTTATGTGAAGCATTACATACAACACTGCAGCCTTACTCCACAGAATACAGCATTATGTATATAATTTCACCATATAACTAACATTACTAACATATACAGAATATACTGTATTCCTTAATACTCTTACACAGTGCTATCAAATAACAGGATTAACAACTTTATAGATAATAAAAATAACATTCAATAATATGCTGTAATGGCAATTTTCACATCTGCAGTTAACACTGTACCATTAGATAATCTCAGGGCCTCACATCTAGCAGACCTTGTCACCATAAGCATTAAAACGGTGACCCGACAGTTTTATCTACTGTGACTGTAAACAACAGAGGGCTGAAGTACTTGTTATGTCTTGTGATGCTCTGTTGTCTGTTCTGTGCTGACGTAATGATTCACTTTCTATCTTTCTCTTCTTTGCACTTATCTGTGTGTTTTGTATTAGTATGTATAAATACTGACTACTCTTGTGTTCGGGGCTCACTTGCCACAGCCCACTCAGGTGGCTGCTCGTGAGTCCATCTGCAGATGCTTTTCTTATTAATATATGCTTTTTTATTAAATTTACTTGAAAGACAAGTTGTTACCTTGGTTTGTGTCTTGTTTTAACAGAAACTGCCACCACAAATTTAAATTTACTTGAAAGACAAGTTGTTACCTTGGTTTGTGTCTTGTTTTAACAGAAACTGCCACCACAAATTTGCCGTTGTCGGCAGGATCACTTGTGTGAGGGGGACACCTGGAACTCAGTGCTGAAGGTAAAGACCGTGCACGGCTAGAGTCTGGGACTCTAACGTCAACCTCCCCCTCAAAGAGGGTGTAGAAGTGGGGGCCTGACGCCTGTGTACCAGGACTCCCTGACCGCTGTGATCCAAAGAACCAGGTGGCTAAAAACAACTCTGTCTTTCTGGTTAGTAAGAATTCATTAAAAATATATACAGTATATATATTGGTAATAGGAAAAGAAAAAAGAGATTCTCATCACCAACGAGAGTGTTTGTGACAGATGTGTCAACAAGGCAGGTTTTGGAAACCGCCGTAGAATCCAGGGCTAGCATAATACGGTACCAAGGAGTTCTGGGAACTCGCAGGAGTTCTGGGAACTCAGAAAGCTGGCATTATACGGTACCAAGGAGTTTAGTAAACAGTAAACAGTAAAAAGTATTTTACCAACTTGACGTGTGGGTTAACTAGTGTGGATTTCTAAGCATGGGCAGTTTTAGCATAAGACAGCTCAAAGCTTTAAAAAAACAAATTACAGGAGAAACAAAAACAAAGTAGAAAAAGCAACCATCAAGAACAGAAAACAAAAAATCAGGGACAGCACCACTAAAATCCATGCCTCAGTGTCTCAAACTAGATCCTGATCTGGACTCGACCCCACAACGACGACAGCCGGCCCAGGCAGTGCTGCCCAGCGCTCCATCTCCACCTCCACCTCCACCAGTGGAAGGATCCATGACGGAGGAAGAGGGTCTAGCAGGCTCAGCAACTAAGCCTCCACCATACACTGACCCAGGCCCACCACAACTGAACTACAACAGCTACTCATGTCCCAGATGGGCAACAACTACGCCAAGGTAGCTGACAAGCTCCCACTGAATGACCAGAGCCCAACGAAACCAGACTGGGAGAACGAAGGAAATCTCCAGTACAGAAACACCATAACTGGACTTTGCAACGGTCTAAAGACTGCTTTCCCAGTAAGAATGGACATTGGCAAAATCTCACTGTGCAAGCAAAGAGACGATGAGACTGTGTCTGTATACCTTATCAGACTCATAGAGGTTCACAACACACACAGTGGCCTCCTACGAACAGCTGCCATGGGGGGAAACAATAAGGTCGGTACCTGGGAAGCTCATCTTCGGGACCGCTTCATCAATGAGACCAGAGATCAGTGAGATGATAAAACGCAATCGCATCACTTGGGAATGCGGAAACCTTGAGACTGTCGAGAATCACGCCATGGCCGAAGTGGTGGAGGCAGGGGGAGATCCGACGCCTGCTTCAGATGTGGAAAGACAGGACACTGGGCAAGGAATTGCCCTGAGAACCAGGACACACAGGCTGACTGATTAGTGGAGGGGTCGAGGACAGTGAAGGATTTATCTAGCTTTGACACGGAGATGAGGAAACAGTGACCTATCTGCACATCAGACGCGTAAGAACACAGACACACAACTCATGATTTCACAAGCCACTGAATATCTTGAATCTGTAAAGAAAACTGGTAAAGAGAAAGCTATTGAACTATATGCTAAGTACTCACATGACGCATATAAACAGATGCCAAAGCTAAAACTTACTATACATGGTAAAGACATCATCTGTTATAGAAAGATACACAGTTCCACTATCATGCTGGGATAACATTGAGGGGGATTTCAAACACTCTTTTCTGTTATCAAAACACTGTCTGATTAACCTGATGGGAAGAGATTTTATGGGTTTACTGGGGATAGTCTTGATATCTACACCACAGCTGTAGAAAGGCATTCCTGACCTTTTTCCACCTCCAGGGTGGACACCACCATTTTATGATGATATTGTCTGGGATAATTTAATTCCTTCTTTCTCATATACTTAAATCAAAATCACATAGTATCTTCACACTTCAGATCAGATATGTTCATTATTAAAGTGAGCATTGAATGCTCAAAGGGGGGAATGTAATGGCAATTTTCATATCTGCAGTTAACACTGTACCTTTAGATAATCTCAGGGCCTCACATCGTTTGGTTACGGTGTAACCTTTGTTCTCTGAGTGAGAGACTATCTGTCCAGCTTACATATTTCATATGTATGGGGAATGATCTCACCTAGGTCAGGTGACGTGGATAGTTTTTAAGACACACCGGCACTGCCGGCCACGCCCAGACGCGAGTCTATAAAGCGCATGCACTGGCGTGGGATCATTGCTAGTTTTGATCGTAACGTGTCTCCGAGCAGCCTCATACTGGAGAGATAGTCTCTCACTCAGAGAACAAAGGTTACACCGTAACCAAACGTTCTCTATCGTGTCGAGACTATCTCTCCAGCTTACATATTCCATATGTATGGGGAACTCTGTACTTATGTACACCTCCACAGATGAACTGTTTACAAATGTACACCATTTCACTCCAACCGGTTAACAGGCCCTGCCAGATGCTAAGGCCTCTACTGGGAGTGAAAGTCGCTCAGGTCAGCCCGCAAGACGCTAAGCTGACTGAGGGGAGACACTTATCACCCCAACAGGGGGACCTGATAAGGAGGCCCAGCCATATGGGTAGGTAGGATTAAGTCACATCCGGGTCGCACCCAGCACCAACTCACCAAAGGAGGTGCCGGCTGCAACATTACAGTGATAGAATCTGGTGAAGGTAGATGGAGCTGACCATGTGGCTGCCGTGCAATCTCGTCTAGAGAGGCACCCCGCCACAGTGCCCATGCGGTCGCTACAGCTCGTGTCGAGTGTGCACGCACCCCTGGTGGCAACGGTCCATCCATCTCCCTGTAAGCCTGTTGGATTGTCTCAACAACCCAACGTGACGACCTTGACTTCGACAGTGGCCTACCCAAGCACTCTGGTTTGAAAACAAACACCTGCATTTACTTGTTTTATGTACATTGCCAGGGTCCTAACCGGGCATAGTGTCGGCTGTTGTTAGTCGGCTCCCTCCCTCTCTTGAGGGGAGTAGAAATGACGAAGCTCAACTGACTGGCTCATGTGCATTTCTGAGAGTATTTTAGGGAGAAAAGCCGGATTAGGGCGAAGGATCACCCCCGCACAATCCGGCAGAAACCTGCAGCAGCTTTGATGAATAGAAAGAGCCTGCAGCTCCCCTATTCTCCTCGCAGAGGTCACTGCCAGAAGGAAGGCTGTTTTAAGTGACAGCCATTCCAGCTCTGCAGATGCAATAGGCTCAAAAGGGGGCGCTGCAATGCCCCTAGGACGCGGTCCAAATCCCAGAGGGGCGCAGCCGGCCCTCTACTACGAGCTGTAAGCCTATGAGCCCCTTTGAGGAACTGCGAGATCAGAACACAGCCGCTCTCGGGGAGTCTGAGTTCCACAACTCGAGCAGCCTTAATAGCCGCCACCATACCTTTGAGGGTGGTGGAGGACTTCCCCGCATCTCACTGTTCCTGCAAGAATTGCAGGATGTCTTGAGCCGTACAGGTCAAAGGGTCCACCTGGTGTGCCTCGCACCATGACAGGAAAACCACGCTACCGATAGGAGTAGGCCGGCTTAAAATCATGTCATGTGGGGCCAGTTTGGGGCCACCAGAATCACTCTCCTGTTCTCTGCCTGCACTCTCCGAAGAAGAGGCGGGAGAAGGGAAGACATACAGTTGGCCCTGAGGCCATGGATGCGCCAGAGCGACCGTCCCGAGAGGGGGTTTGTCCCTACCCAGGGAGAAGAACTGAGGGCAATGTGTCGTCTCCCTGGAGGCAAACAGATCTACAAGGGACTACAGTGTGTAGCCGCAGACTACGTGTTCCGTACCTGCCGGAGCAGGACAGGAACACACACACCGGTGAACGTTCGCCGCTGTTGCCGATTTAACGGCACAGCTGACAAACTGCCTCTCGACGCGTTAGCGGCTCCCGCAATACGTCCTGGAAGCCCCGGTACCTTGGTCATCTGGATTAGCCGCCACGCAGCACACCGGAGACCGGTTCTCCTTTCTTCCTTCCTTTTCACACACCGGTCAACATTCGCCGCTGTAGCCGATTTAACGGCACAGCTGACAAACTGCCTCTGGATGCGTTAGCGACTTTCGCAATACGTCCTGGAAGCCCTGGTACCTCGGTCATCCGGATTAGCCGCCACGCAGCACACCGGAGACACGGTAACCAGACAGGGACAACAGCAGTCCGGGAAGGCTGCCAGAGACAGATTGTCTGGTTATACCTGGGCTCCTTACGCTAGGTTATGTCTTGTGATGCTCTGTTGTCTGCTGTGTGCTGACATAATGATTCACTTTCTATCTTTCTCTTCTTTGCACTTATCTGTGTGTTATGCTTTAGTATGTATAAATACTGACTACTCTTGTGTTCGGGGCTCACTTGCCACAGCCCACTCAGGTGGCTGTGCTCGTGAGTCCATCTGCAGATGCTTTTCTTATTAATATATGCTTTTTCATTAAATTTACATGAAAGACAAGTTGTGACCTTGGTTTGTGTCTTGTTTTAACAGAAACTGCCACCACAATGCACTATCTCTTATGAACACATGGCTCTACTAGGCACCGCCCTCTTGGCTTCTAAACATCACCATTTCATTCCATAACACTACGTACAGCATTACTACACATTGCATGAAACATAAACACAGTCGATACAAAGCTAACTCTGCTAACGAGCATGGCTAACAATTATGCATCCCTCATGTAGCAACTTAAGACATATCTTCAAACAGAAAAAGGAAACTTCTCAATAGGCTCTCACGGTCCGAAATGTCCAAACTGTGCAGTACTAATTACGTAGCTCAACTATGTAACATCTCACTTGTCACGGAACTCTCCAGAGCAACAGAAAAAGGAGACAATTTACCTCTGCTACGGAGGATTGATTGACAGGCTACTCAGCCAATAGAAATGCACCATAGGTGGGACTTAGCAAAAGGATAGGTAATGATATAAACCAAGGCATAGATATTCAAGCAATATAAAATAAACTGAGGTAGAAAATACATGAAAGGATATGGAATTTTCTTTACACTTACATTGCCAATAGGATTGCAGTGATCCATAACCTGTCTCCAGAAAAACAATGAAGGCATGTAAGTTCCAGGGACAATCCAGCGGACGATTCCTCACGTGGATTGCATATAGAACCGTTCTTGGATTCCATCAGATGGTTAACTGATCCTGACTTCCTGTCAAAAAAAGAAACTGACAACTCTTGGCCACATCTCTCCAATTGATCCAGAGGTAAAGAAAGACATCACTGTAAATTGGTTGTACATGAAGAGCAGTGCAACTAGTAACCTGATTGAACACTACTCTTCGTTGGATGGTTGTTAAAGCTTAAAAAACTCCTGCAGCTTCGAAGTCAGAAGGCAAAGGTTCTTATGACAGAACCCAAACTGACAGATGGACAAAAAGTCTGATCTGTGGAGGACTTGGACGAAGCAGAGAAGCCAATCATTTGCTATAAACAACAGTTTTACTTTGATTCAGAATGTACTCTTAGCTCCATACCCAAACTGGATCCGATTGTTCAGGATTGGAGAACGGATAAGTGAAGCAGCTTTGCCAGTCGGCTTGAAAAAACGGATTATTCGTCCCAGAGACTCAAATGTATTCAAATTGATCTTGCATGATATCCATCAGCAGGTTGGGCACTCAGGAAGGAATCACATGCTCTCCAGACTAGGCCAAACATTCTGGCTACCTTCTGCCAAACAACTCCTCAGCCAGGAAAATCATAAAGTCTTGTGTTTTCTGTAGACGCATGCAAGCAAGAGTTGGGGAGACTTACCAGGAGATGGTATAACTCCAGATCTCCCACCCTTCTCTCATGT
The DNA here is from genome assembly GCA_916701665.1 of Sebastiscus tertius. Taxonomy (NCBI): domain Eukaryota; kingdom Metazoa; phylum Chordata; class Actinopteri; order Perciformes; family Sebastidae; genus Sebastiscus; species Sebastiscus tertius. The sequence continues at coordinate 12,604 of CAKAOH010041172.1, read as the reverse complement.
GGGCATTGATTATTTTGGACCCATAGATGTTGAAGGAGGTCGAGCACATGTGAAACGATGGGAGGAAACATTTACCTGCCTGGTTTGTCGAGCTGTCGAGCACTTTGGATACAGACTCCTGCACCATCCGCACAGATTGGGGTACCTCAGAAAGAATTTAAGGCTGCTTTGATCCAGCTGGATCACCAAAAGATTCAGGATGCACTGCTGAGTGCTGACCAGTCAAGTCAAGTGGTTATTCAACCCCCATGTGGAGCCCACTTTGGAGGAATGTGGGAAAGATCGATCAGGCTGGTGAAAAAGGTACTCAGTAAACTATAGAGTCAGATTGTATAGAAGTCTCTGAGAAAATGAGTCTACTTCTCTCTTGATTTATTACCTCAGTAAACATTGTAAACATGAGTTTATGGTCTCAATCACTAGTTTCAAGTCTTCTTCAATACAGCATGATGTTCATTTAGTAAATTATGGTCCCATTTAGAGTCAGATAGACCATAAAGCAGGGGATGCTTTAGGGCGGGGCTACCTTGTGATTGAAAGGTCGCTACCACGGCGTTGTCCGGTCTGGGAGTTTTCCGTGTTTTCGTCTTACACCTTAACCTTTTCACAGTGTGTTTTCACTTCATCAAAGTTAACTGTAACATTTTGGTCGCATTTCTATGTGTTCAGCATTCAGTTTTACTTAGCTCCGCCCTCTCGTGTCACCTCTGGTTGCATAAAACCAAGATGGCGATGCCCAAAAATGCAGAACTCAAGGCTTCAAACCAACGGGTGATGTCACAGTGACTACGTCCACTTCTTAAATACAGTCTATGGTCATGACATCAACTAGCTGGTCGGCACATGTTCTTCGTACATGGCCAGGGATTTTATCAGGCCGAGCACCTTTACTCATATTCACTCACATCAGGTATTTTCTCACATCCGCTGTGGATACTGACAGTGACCTGTCTTCTAGAGACGGGGCACACTTGATCAAAGTGAACATAAAAGGTGTTAAGCTCATCTGTTAACGTGACCTCAACATGATGGGGGCACTCCTGCTTTTGTAGCCTGTGATATTCTAGATCACCTGCCACATTGTTGATGTTGGTGTTGAGGTCTCTTCTCTTCCAGTCTCTTTGATGCTTTCAGTCTTGCTCTGGCAGTGTTGTATGCTTCTTTGTCACCGGACTGGATAGGGCCCTCACCTCTCCATTCCTTTTTTTCTGATGGTTTGACCCTTTTAATCAGCTGGGAGTAAATCAGCAGGAGAAGCAGGGAAATGTTGTCCAAAGTTGGGGCGGAGGAGGGCTTTGTAGCTGCAAGGAATGTTCATGTAAAAATGGTCCAGGGTACTGTGGTGGGGGTGTGGACACACTGGTAGAATTTAGGTAAAACAGATCTGAGGTCTGCTTGATTTAAATCACCAGCATTTGAATTTGCATCAGGAGGAAGTCTCATTTCAGCCAATTGATTTTCCTGAGACCGGACATCAGCCAGGAGCAGGCTGGGTGGTGGAGTAGCCTCAGGTCCTAGCTCTTCTCCCGGCTCTCTTCCCTCTCTTTCTGGGGCAGTCACGCTGCTCTCGTTGGCGTTTGGTCCAGCAGGTCTGACTGGCTGGTAGGAAGATGTTGTGGGCAGCGATTGTCTCAAAGTCCTTGCTGAACTTAATCCAATCCCTTCGCTTCCTTCTCTGATGTTGAGGAGTGTTTTTCGGACATAGGCAATATGTGCTTCAATAATAAAGGTGAAAAGATAACAAATTAAAACAATAATGTAGCGAAGTTTAAGGGAAACACCAGCCGCTGCCTCTGCATGCACTGCTGTCACCATGGTAATAAAGAAGGGAAGGATGTAAGAATATCTTACCTATCACAGAAAACGCCTCCTGTTGTGACTCCACTCTCCCCTCTTTCTCTTTCTCTTTTCTCTCCATCCTCCTCAGCTGTCTCTGGTGTCTCTGACGTTCTCTTAAAGCTGTTTTCACACTGCTCACCCACGCCTGGTATGCCAACTGAGGGGGAAAAAACAAAATCATCAACAATAAACATATGAAAATCAGAGTTTCAACACAGCATGTTAACCATAGCAGTGTTACACATTTCAGACAGGTTGACTCTCTCATACACTCTCAATACCAGCCCCTACTGTATCCCTCTCTCTCCCTCTGGTACCTGATTGTTTGCACACCAGCAATATTTGCACTATCTGTTTATATCATGTTTATTTTGTTTATAGCTTATTTTGTATATTGTATATTGGTGGAATTTCATTTCATTTTCTTATTTTATTCTAAAGTTTTTTATCTATTCTTTTGTTATTATACTGTTTACTTGCACCAACAAAACCAAAGCAAATTCCTAGTGTATACCTCTTACACCTGGCAACAAACACGATTCTGATTCTGATTCTGAAAAACTTTAATTGACTGGATGCCTTAAAGTATTATAATTTACATGCTTTCTGTGAGTAATAATAAATAATAATAATAAATATTCTGTATAGGCTCCTATGTTTGCTTTGCAGCCTCTGTTGTAACGTATCAGTAGTTTCCTTAATGAAGGACATGAATTACTTGTTTCTGTGTTATCTCTTTGATATTTTGTAATATTTTGTTATACTATGATGATCATGTGACTGCCTCCCATTGGTTGTTGATACCATACACAGTAGGTGAGGCCACACCCACCTTGTCTGTTTGTTAGTAAGCCCTGACGAAGACCTACAGTGGTCCAAACATGTTGGCTTTTTAAATGATTTTGCCACTCCCATAAAGGCTTTTTAATATATTCTCTTATTCACTTTTTTGATATTTTGAATATTTTGAAGTGCCTAGATTGCCTTCCTGTTTTTTTCCCCGTTTTCCAAGAGCACCCGACACGTTATGCCTCACAGAACAACCAGTTATCTCTCTTTCCAATATCAGTCAGTTGTTTAAAAGCCGATATTGTGGACATGTGACTCCACAGCTTTAGAACTGTCTACTGCAGCATTAGACCTGCCAACGGACCGTCCATGGTCATGTTGTAGCCACATTGCTGAGTTTCTCCACAAGCTGCTGAGTAAACTGTTGGCATGCATGATGACAATCATCAAGACTGACTCCCATAGAAATGGTACATGGATATATCATATATAAGTAAGTACATTTAGTGAATGAGTCGTGTGTCTGACCTGAGAGGCAGTCTGTTTCTGAGGCTTCTGTTCTTCAGACTCCTCTTCATCCTCACTGTCTGATTCAAACAGGTAGTATTCTCCTGAGTGGAGCACTGCGAGTAGAAGAAACACAGAGATTATCTGAAGTTAGATCAGAAAGACTACTTTAGTTCTACAGCATGTTTTCAGCCATCAGCAGCTTGTCTTGTGTTTGTTGTACCTTTAGCGTGGTCCAACCACGGCTGGTGCCACTTCCTCTTCCTGGAACTCTTCTTGTCTGTCTGGCTCTCTGGAAGGAAACAAGAGAAGGTTTAAATTGGAGGAAGTACTGCACAGGACAAAGGTAATGATGTGATTGGTTTTAAAATCCTAAATGTAACCTGAGGGTGGCGTTAAAGTAAAGGCCATGGGATCATTCCAATGAAATGGTTCATCATGAATGTGCCCAGCAGATTTCATGGCATATTTGGCCTTTAAGATTAGTAAGAACAACATAATAGGGTGATAATATAATCACTTTTGTTTATTAATATTATTATATTATCAATATATCAGGGTTGTGAGTCTCTCAGCTTGCTTTGGAGTTCTTCTTCCCTCTAGTGGTGAAACATGGATTCATGCAGTTTTATGTAGAAGCAGACTGTCATAGCAGTAACAATGAGTGGTTTAGTATGAGTATTACTATTAGAAGTATTATAGTAGTATAGTAGTATTTAATGAGTATCTTTGTGGAGAACAGTACAGTTTAGTTCACTGTCACATGAAATCCTTGTATTTCCAGTTTCTGGTATTTTGCCATTTTCAGATCAGTTGAAGAAATAATGAAGACAGACAGAAGGAATGACAGGAAGAACACATATCAGTGTTGTTTTATGAGCTTATGTCATGTTGAGTGTAAAATATAAATAAACTTGATGAATGGTGCACTTCACTGCTGATTATTACACTGATTTAACCCTGAGGGGCCCAGAGACATGGCAGACACGGTGGAACACGTTTCCAGTCAGTCAGTGAACTAGTGAGTCCTACCAGCAGTCGGATTCTTGGTAGAACATTCACTTGTTTTGTGTCCGTCTCTGTGCTTCTGCTGCTTGGAGCGAATTCTCTGCATCCTGAAAGCAGAGGACAGGAAAAGGATGCGCAGGAGACAGAATAATTCAACTTTAACTCTCTACTTATAATATTTGCTGTGGGCTAAAGTAAAGCTATGTATTCTATATCTACCTGGTGTCATGGTGTATTTTGGTCAGGTGCCACATCCAATCCACTAATTTAATTTGGTGAGGATCTTTTGATTAATCAATCAATCAATCAAACTTTATTTATATAGCACCTTTCAAACAAGTCAAATGCAATTCAAAGTGCTATACAGACAATTGACAAAAATGTGTTACAAATAAGTGTTAAAAATGGATTTAGAGACTAATGCACCAAAACAACCAATATAAAAGTTAATTGAATAAGAACGCAATAAGAGATGGGTATTTAAGATAATAAAAGATAAATAAAATACAACAAAATAAAAATAACAATAAAAATAAATAAATAAAAATTATGAAACTACACAAAATAAGCAGATTGTATTAAAATAATACAATTTTAATAAAATAAAATAGAATAAAAGAGATAATAATGATCAGCAATAAAATGTTGATTAAATAAAATAGAGTAGAATAAACACTATAATGATGATGATAAATAAAATAAGTATAAACAATAAAAACCATAAAATTATAAAACTGTAAAACACTACATAAAAGCCAGATTAAATAGACGGGTTTTAGTTTATGTTTAAAAATATCTATATTTTCAGCTCCTCTCAGTTCCTCTCAGTGGTATTTGGTTTTGCAGCCAGGTGGACAGAGAGTTATACATTATGTTATATGACATATTTACATTATTATGTTTGAACTTCAAACAAGATCCATTCAATTCGGTACTTACACAAAATCTTGAGTTCATTATTTAAAAAGTGGACATAGAGGACCTCTATACCCAGCAGTGTAGAAAGAAAGCCCCCCCAGCCATTTCTACTCGTTCATTGATGAAACATTATGCTGCTACTCCCACTCACTGTACAGTGAACACTTACGATCTCTTGAGCTGTGACAGAGACTTCCTCTCAGCTTGTTGGTGGAACTTAATGTTCTTCACAATACTGGCTCTGAAGAGCTCAAAGCCCCTGGAAGGAAGAAACAGATGTCATCAGTAAGTAACCAGCCAATATCAGCAGCTACATCTCAATTAACAAAGAAAGGGTGTCACATTAATTATAGGATTCTGTACATTTGGGTTCTATCAACCTGTTCTTGAAATGAGCAATCTGAAGGGAACTAATAAATAACCAGATGTGGTTTTCACTGATGCTGATGCCCACTGCCTCATGGTGACAGAACATTATGAACTGTCAGCATTTCTTGTCCATGATGAAAGTGACTTGACGGAGCACGAAGCACCCCGTGTGGCTTAAAACTTGTTTTAAATGCTGACACAAATGCTAAATCTAAGCCACTGAATCTCTTGGAGAGCTGGTCTCACTGAATGTCTTTAAAGTGCTTCTAAAAGATTTGGAAACAAGCACATCTGGCTGCAGATGTTTTGAATGCTGATGAATGTTTTTGATACCTTATTATTCTGTAATTTGTCTCTGTTTTTAAATTGCTATGTTTGTTTTATGTCTGCAACCGTGTAACTGTGCTGCTGCCTATCTTGGCCAGGACACTCTTGGAAAAGAGATTTTTAATCTCAATGAGTTTTTACTCCTGGTTAAATAAAGGTTAAATAAAAAAACCCAACATGAAGTGATTATATTCTCGCGGCCTCCGTATGCGAGTGTGTTTGTTTATGTTTGTGCCGGTGGGTGAGCACTGCTGGCGTCTCCTGACTGCCGCTTCTCCCTCTGTCAGCTGTCTTTCTTCTCGTTTTGTTTTGTTTTGTTGCCGTTTCTTCACTGTTCTCCTGAGTTTTGTTGTGTTCCGTCTCGTTCCCACTCTTGTTCTCCGTCTTTTGGTTTTCCCTGTGCTCCCGATCGCTCCACTCTCCTCGATAGCTAGCCGTTAGCCACTAACTCGCTAGCGGAGCTTCCCTGCATGTTTGAAATTCAGGATGAACTCATCCTGGACAATTCACTGGACTTCCTCCTGCTCACTGAAACCTGGCAACAACCCAATGACTTCTTCTCCCTCAACCAAGCATCCCCCCCCAACTTCGGCTACCTCTGTAAACCCCGCCCCTCCCGTCGTGGAGGGGGCCTCGCAGTATTATTCAACCAGAACCTCAGGACCACAGAACTCACTTTCCCTACAGTCACCTCATTCGAATCCCTCACCTTCAAAACCTGCTCCACCACAGTCATCCTCATTTACCGCCCACCTAAACCAAACTCATCCTTCCCCTCCGATCTGTCTGAACTCCTCACCCTAGCATCATCCCTCCCCTTACCCCGACTGCTACTGGGCGACTTCAACATTCACATGGACCCCACCTGTAAATTTGCCTCTGATTTCTCCACCCTACTGGACAACTTCAACCTCACCCAGCACATCACCTTCCCCACACACAATAAAGGCCATAATCTAGATCTCATCCGCTCTGTCAACGTCCCGGTTCTCAACATCCACCCATCCCCCTTTCCCCTATCTCATCATAAACTCATCCAATTCACAATCCCTTCCCCAACACCCTGTCTGCAACTCCCCAGAGTCATATCATTCCGTAACACTAAGTCCATTGATCACCTCCATCTCTCCGACCTGCAATCTACTGCCCTCCACCTGGACCCACCCCCCACCTCACCTGATGATCTCACCAACCACCTCAACTCCACCTTGTCTGCCTCCGTCAACTCACTGGCCCCCCTGAGAACCAAAACCGTTTCCTTCAACACCTCCTCCCCCTGGTTCACACCCCACCTCAGAAAACTCAAACAGACTGGCCGCCAACTTGAACGCCTCTGGAGAAAATCATCACTCACTGTTCACCTTGAAGCCTATAAATCTCACCTCATCACCTACAAAGACGCCATCCCTGCTGCCAAATCTGACTACTTCTCCACCATCATCAATGACCCCACCCGTAACCCCCAAACCCTCTTCTCCACTGTCAACACTCTCCTCAAGCCTCGTGCCAACACCCTCTCTGACCCCTCACCCGATCTTTGCAACTCATTACTTCAGTTCTTCACCGACAAAATCACCAACATCAACAACTCACTGATCCCCATGTCTGACCCAGCAGCAACCACACCGGCCCCTTTTCTCTCCATCCCTCTGGACCCCCTGACTCCTCCCCCCGAGTGCCGCCTCTCCTGGTTCGACCCAGTTGACTCAGCAACCATTGTCAAACTCATCAGCACATCCAAACCCACCACATGCTCCCTCGACCCCCTCCCCACTCCCCTGCTGAAGTCCTGCCTCCCTGTCCTTTGCCCCACCCTCACCGACCTCTTCAGCTCCTCACTGTCCCATGGAACTGTCCCCTCAGCCTTCAAAACTGCTGCTGTCACCCCCACACTCAAGAAACCTGGTCTGGACCCCTCCTGTCTCAATCACTGCCGCCCTATCTCCAACATCCCCTTCCTCTCCAAAACCGTCGAACGCCTCGTCTCCACACAGCTCCAATCCCACCTGCATTCCAACAACTTGTTTGAAACCCTCCAATCCGGTTTTCGCCCCCTCCACAGCACAGAAACTGCACTCCTCCAAGTCCTCAATCACCTCCTCACCTCTGCTGACACCGGAGCCCTCAACATCCTCATCCTCCCGGACCTGAGTGCAGCCTTCGATACTGTGAGTCACAACATTCTACTCACTAGACTCCAAGACATCGGTATCGAAGGTACTGCACTCAGATGGCGCCGGTCCTACCTCACCAACAGATCTCATTTCATCTCCCTTCACAACAACTCCTCTGCCACATCCACAGTCACACAAGGTGTCCCCCAAGGCTCAGTACTCGGTCCACTCCTTTTCATAATCTACATATTCCCCCTCAGATCCTCCGCCATTTCAACCTGGACTTCCACTGCTATGCCGATGACACTCAGATCTACCTCAGCACCAACACCCGCCACAACTCACCCCTCTCCCACATCAACTCCTGCCTCTCTGCAATTAAAACCTGGATGCAACAGAATTTTCTTAAACTAAACAGTGACAAAACAGAACTCCTCCTCATCGGCTCCAAATCTATCCTCAGTAAAACCAACAACCTCACACTCACCATTGATTGCACCTCTGTTTCCCCCTCCCCCCAGGCACGCAACCATGGCGTGATTCTTCACCCCACCCTCTCCCTTGAGCCCCACATCCTCCAACTTATCAAAATATCCTTCTTCCACCTACGCACCTTGCAAAAATCCGACCCTCCCTCACACCCCCTGCTGCCGAGAAGCTCATCCACGCCTTCATCTCCTCCCGCCTTGATTACTGCAACTCTCTCCTCTACGGCATCAGCACCACCTCCATCAATAAACTCCAACTGGTCCAGAACGCACTCCTCACTCACACCAAATCCTGGCATCACATCACCCCAGTCCTCAAAGACCTCCACTGGCTCCCTGTTTCCCACCGGATCTCAAAATCTTGACCCTCACCTACAAAGCCCTCCACCAACTTGCCCCCCCCCCCTTACCTCTCTGACCTCCTCTCCCCCTACCAACCCCCATGGTCTCTCAGATCCACCTCAGCTGGTCTACTTTCCACCCCCAAGTCCAACCTCCACAGCTTTGGGGACAGAGCATTCTCCAGGGCAATAGGTCAACATTAAATCTACTTTGATTCAACGATGTTAAACAATAAAACATGAAATCTTCTGGGGTATGTTAATACTTTTCGTAGGTACTAGATAATACGGTGAATTGTGACGATAAAGGGCTAAAAGGGTGTTGATTGTTTGCTGATTGTTTGTTAAATGCGGGTATATCCTGGTTCACATTCAGTCACAGATGTGGTAAGAGGTTCATAATAAAGCTATGAATATTAGTAGGTGATTAGGCTTTTAGCTTACGTGGGCTTATGGGAAATGACTGCGTGATTTAATATTACTGAAAACTTAATTATACAATACTTTGTGGTTAAATAAATAATTAAAAATAGTAATTAAATAAGATAATATAATACACAATTCAATTCAATTTATTTTTGTATAGCGTCAAATCACAACAGAAGTTAGTGTGAGTGTGTGTATTAAATTAAATAAGGATTAATGAATCTCAAAAAACGTGCTTGTTCTTATTACACTTATTTTGTAATAATGTGTATACAGTATTTTCTTTTCTGTATTTTTTTATATTTGAAAGGTTTTTCACATAATGGCTAATAATAACTCCTAAATTAACTGAACTTTTAACTAAACCTACAAAATAAAGGAGCAAAAAAGGAAAAGCTGTTTGTCATTGTGTGGATTCCAGTTAAAAGTCTTTGGATGGATGTTTTGATCTCTTTCAAGTTGGGAAACTGCACATATTTGAACGATAACTTGACAGGACATATAATAGAATAAATGTCCCTTTATTTTGTTAAACTTAAAGTTAAGTCAAACATGAGCTAACGCCATTCAGTGAGGAAGACAGTGACATACAATTGAAATCCCTTGTTTATTTTGTTACATATACTATTGATATACTGAAACGTTAAAGTGAAGTCCTATTTATTGGTTTATGTGTGATGCCTCAGCCCAGTTTAGGGCCATGCTATGGACATGAGTTTATTTCTCAGATTGTTTGATGTGAAGTATTTTTAAACATAACACCATTATGTGTTTTCTTTAATAACCTGCTGACCCCTAGCATTGCATCAGTTCGTTGTGTCTTACCTCGAGGCTTGTTTGGCAGAAGCCTGCAGCTCTGCCATCACATGCAGGAAGTAGTAACTGAGGAAGACCCTCCTCTGCAGCAACAGGAAGAGGAAACAGATACTGTCCCAGATGATCCCGGCCTCTTCTACTGGGAGGCTGCATGTCTTGTCACTCACTGCTTTCGCTGTCAGGAAAAAACAAACAGACTCTATGACACATACCAAGACAAAAAGGTATTCTGCAGAACACAGTATGAAATACAATGCAATAATACATCACCTCTGCATAATGATATAAATATTATTCCTAATGTATACATGGCCATTGTGATTCATTTTTATTATTATTAAAGCACTTACGGTCGTAGTATCCTTTGACTGTGCAGACCAGGCTGAAGAGTTGAATCACCCAACAGAAGCCCTTCTGCATCTCAAACACAAACACACATGCCAGGATCTGAAACACACACACACACACACACACACACACACACACACACACACACACACACACACACACACACACACACACACACACACACACACACACACAGAAATACACGACTCAGTGTTTTTTTACTTGCATGCATGTGTGTATATTTCTCTTCAAACTCCATAACAATAGCATTTCATAATCCTAAAAAATAGAGTGATATTATCAACAGTAGTAGTGGTACTATAGTACTTTGGGGTTGAAGTTGTACCCAAAAAGTAGGTCCTAACCCGGGTCTGAAATTAACTTTCTTCACTTCCTGCCACTGTGGCAGGTCAGTCTGCCACTCAGAATGTTTATCTGCCACTTTTGAAATCTCTGCGCTAAATGAAGGAATAACATTTTAATTCTGTTTTCATGCAGTGTTCAATATATTTTACATAAAAAACATATGCATGGTTAATTCCAGTTTTCAAATGACACCGTAGTTTCTGGGAGAGCCTTATTTTTCGGGGCAGGGAGGGTAGTGTACACAGTACTGTACTGTACTTTGTTATTGTCATCTATAGTGGTTATTTGCATAAAAACACACAATTCAACTGGTTTTGATTATTTAAATATTTACTTTGATTAAAAAAAATCTTGGCATCAGTAGTTTTAATTATGTATTATGAGCTACTTAGAGCTAGTGTTAGGAAGTTAAACAGGTCATAATTCCCTCTCTATTATCTATTTTATATTGATGTGAAAACATCTCCTTCAAACAACTGGATTTATTCAAGTTTCTCACAAAAACTACATTTTACGAGATTACATTTGAACACATCATGATAACGTTGTAATTTACATTCACCCAATAGTCATTTTTCCTGAGTAGACAGTGAACGTCTCATAATAATAACTCAATGGCACCTCCGTTAACGTTCGTATCTCCGGTATTTATCCAGTCAGGACTGTGCTGCTAACGGCTGCTTATAGCTAACGTTACTAACTCTCCTCCTGCTGATTTCAACACAGATTTGTTGTTCGCAGTGTCGCTTTATCAGGTAAAAATATGGTGCACCCCCTCAGGTTTAGTAGCGCCACGCTGTTGAGCGTTTTCTTTTCTCTCCGCCGTGTCTCCGGTCCAAAACAAACTGAAACATGACACAGCCGGCGTATGCGTCATTGTGCAGCGTAGCTGTCGGGGCATCAATAAGAGGAATCTATAGTCATGGTGGCATGAGATGCCAAGAAACAGCTACGGTTCTCTATTCCATCACTAGCGTTTTCCCTGTCTGCCAAAGTGGCGGATGGCTTTTATCTGCCACTGCCAAAAATGTACCCGCATTTGGCGGGTGCTAATTTCAGACCCTGGTCCTCAGTCTGAGAGAAGTTAGAGGCAGTCCTTAGGACTCCTAAGACACTAAGATTAAGCTTTTTCACTGTTAACAGCTGCCTGGTGTTTTGAGAGTGGTGAGAGTGAACCACAGCAGCAGCTCAGTAAGCTGGACAGCTAATCAATGAGCTGAAACTTGTTATAAAGCTCCGTAAAGCCGATGGGGAGCAGCAGATTCAGGGCATAATTAAAATAATAATAAAATATAAATTGAAATGCTCATCAAAATTAAAATGACTAAATTCAGCAATGACGGGACACCTACAGTATGCACGCATTGAGAACAACCTCCTGACTGAAGAGGTACAGAAGGCCCAGGACCCCTGGTCTTCTTCCACCCACCCCAAGAGACTCTGATCAGCCCCAGAGACCCATCCATCAGGCTTTGGGGCTGGAGGTCGATCCCCAGGACCCCGGCTCACTAATAATATGTGTTAGTGACTGTGTCTGTCAGGGTTGATGTGAGCAGATCCTTCAAAAGAATTAATCCATGCACGTCACCTGGGCCTGATGGCAACCCCCTCTCACTGCTCCAGTCTGTCCCCACATGTTTCATACCTGACGACTGACGCCATCACCCCCCCAACCCTCCACACTGCCCTCTCCCACCTGGACCACAGGAACACGTCATGACTATAGTTCAGTATTCAACACCACGGTGCCCTCCAAGAGACCTGGGACTGGACCCACTGGAGCCCTCTCCTCTACTCCCTGTTCACACGACTGCACCACCCACAGCTCCAACACCACATTCATCGGCCCAATCGCCGGCGGCGACGAGATGGACGACGGCCTCCCTCTCTGACTGTGGACTACAGGAAGAGACGGTGAGAAGGACACGCCTCCGTCTCCATCAGCAGG
>CAKAOH010041171.1:0-18658 GCA_916701665.1 Sebastiscus tertius | reverse complement strand
TCTCTATGGTTGTATTGTGTCTCTTTGTGGTTGTATTGTGTCTCTTTGTGGTTGTTTTGTGTCTCTTTGTGGTTGTTTTGCATCTCTTTGTGGTTGTTTTGTATCTGTTTGTGGTCATTCTTTGCATCTTTGTAGTTGTTTGCTGTCTCTTTGTGGTTGTTTTGTGTCTCTTTGTGGTATTTCCATAACTTAACTGAATAGTTTTAGTAGCCTAAATGTAAAAGCTGATTGAGGTTTATTCTAAAATTATTCTTTTCTAATTTTTGTTGGTTTGGTCATCAGACCAAAGAAAAAGAACAGAGTTGGTAACGTGCTCGGTCAGACGTTCAGACGGGTTTTAAAGCAGCACAAATGTGAAATTCAGAGTTACTATGGTGTGTTCATTCCAGCCAGAGTCTGAGCCCCCCAGCAGTAAAAGCACCAGGGCTCCGTGGAGGTATCTGAAGGGGATGGCATGTTTTCCAGAGCCGGGTATCATTAACCTTTACGGTGACTCTGACATGCTCCATGGGGAGCTGTGACCCGGTTCTCCCCTAAACACCGCTCTGAATACAGCTTCATGCTGGAATCAACCATGTTTGTGTTAATCTGAGCTGATCTGAGGTCAAAGAGAAGTTATCTCCAACATCTATTAAAGGAACAGTGTGCAGCATTTCAGGGGATCTATTAGCAGAAATGGAATATAATATTCATAACTATCTTTTCTTTAGTGTTTAATCACCTGAAACTAAGAATGTTTTCTTTAGCTTAGAATGAGTCCTTCATATCTACATGTGGAGCAGGTCCTCTTCACAGAGTCCTCCATGTTTCTACAGAAGCCCAGAACGGACAAACCAAACTCGCTGGTGAAACTGCGGTAACGTGAGCGGCGGAGTGCTAAACCGTGGTACCGCCAGCCACCGTCTGCCTTCTGTTGCTCCTAAAGTAGTGTTATTATGGTATGGATGGCCTCTGAGCGAGCTGAATGGCGTTACTGCGGTTTTGCACTCGGCGGCTCACGTTACCGCAGTCTTGTAAAGGGAGGAGTGAGCGGAGGGGTGCTCGGTTGGTTGCAATCTGCAACCACACCACTAGATGTCGCCTGACCGAATGTCTGAATATTCAACTTTAAAACACCTCGTTTTAGACTGTCAGCCCAGCTGTTTACATTTTGGTACATCAACATCAACATTACCAACCCTAGCTTTAAACACTCCACAGAGCCTCAACATTACCAACCCTAGCTTTAAACACCCCAAAGGATCTTCTGTCTGGAGACACATTAAATGTAAACAGTGATTTCTCTACAAAGACAGAGATGATTGACAGACGGTCTCTGTGAGCGTCTCATCACGTCTCCTTCTTTCTGCCATCGAGTCACCTCGGGTTCTTCCTTTGTATTCATGACATGCATACATAAACAGCTGATGGAGCGGGACAAGTGACACATGCATATAGAACTCATGTAAATTAGCAGATTTGATGTATTGAGGAACATTATGTATGACTGTGTATGAAGGCCTGTGTTTGTTTGTTAGTGCATGATTATGTGACACATATAGTACACGTGTGCACAAGTAGACGTGTCTCTCACCGAGCCACCTGGTTGATGACGGGAGCGAAGTTGGTCGGTCCGTACAGCTGAACACTTCTCAGGCTTTGGAAGTAAGCCTCCAGAACGCCCTCGATGCCCACACAGTTTGGGTTTTCTGTGTTTGAGTTCTGCAACAGAGAAAACGTTGAACCCATTGAGAGGAAACCAAACTAAACCATCTTGTTTTGATTAACTCTATTTCTCAATACGCATGAATGTGCCAACAGCTGAGTGATTATTCACTGCACCTTTAAGCTGTTCTTGAGTCCTGCTCTAACCCAAGCAAAGAGCAGATTCTCAGCGGCATGACCCGAACCTTATATCTATCTGCTTAGGATGAACTACAGTACCACTGGCTTGATAAGCAGTTCTGCTCAGTGGTACTCTGTCTGTGTACTGAGCTGGAGGTTCACTGACTCTATCCCAGTCGGAATGAGGGAATGTTTGAAATGACATTCACGAGCCAAGGTCAAACCCTTTTTTTTTAATCACCTCTGCACATCTGGGTGTTCCTGAAGTGGATATGGATGTCCGATTCTCAGTTTTGAAAAGTTACAGAAATCGTCAGCAAATTCAAACACACTTAAAGTTCACATATAATCTGACTCTAGATTATACTCTACATTATCTGGATAACGACCTCCAACACACGGGCATTTGCATTCACAACTGTTATTAAAAGGCATCCTCGTTGTCTCGATTCTGCTCCCACAGACTGATCAGATCTCAATATGCAAATTATTTGGGCAGAGCTGTCGAATGTCCAGCAAGACGAGCAATCAGTGCACCTGCAGTGTTAAGCCAGTAATTCTACCTAGTTAGGTTTAGGAAAAGATTGTTGTTTGGATGAAAATAACTACGGAAGTGGCGTTACTTTAACACGCAAGTTACTTGACAAATACGTCAATGTTGACTTCTGGCCTCACACGGGGCACCAATATAGGTCTCCTGGGTGACAGTCTGGTGTTTCTAGACCCCCCCACCCCCAAAGTCTTCCCTACGCAGATTTTTGTCGCTCTTCATACTTCCTAGCTAACAATTAGGTGGATTACATACAAACGTGGGTTATATACAAATTATAGTGCATTACTTTTTGTAGCTATGGACAGTGCACGAGAACAGCCTGAATTACAGTAAGTGGCCACTGAGTGTTTACACCTAGAACATTTTGAATCAACAGAATCAACAGACTGGCTTGAAACTGTCATATGTCTTAAAATACAGGATATATTTAACTTACATGAATTACACGATTTTCACTTTTAACACTTCTGTGTTGCACTCGACTGAATTTAATTTATTTTTTGTTAATTGTTTTCTGCTATTTTCTTGATTTTATAAATTGTACCTTGTTCTTTTTCTTTCTAATCTCATTATTACTCGACGCGTTGGCGATATTGTCCTTGTTACATTCGTGCCGATGAAGCGTATTAAATTGAATTGAATCACTCTGACACTTCAGTGTTGTTGTGCCTGAACTATTCAGCTCTTCAGACGAGCATTCATCAAACCTGTGAGGAACTCTTTGAGCTCCTTCTTCAGTGATACAAATACAGGAGAGAGAGATCTCTCTCAAAAATTATAATAACTGACATCTTAACCTTCTTATTTTTAACAAATCCCCAAACACAAAGTGGTGTCTTTTAGATTCTTTTTCACTCCTCTCAATGCTCCACTCATCCATCTATTCACCCCCACAACACGTTCTCAAAGCAGCCAAGGTCGATTATCTGGTCCTGAGAATTAACGCCGTCTTGCTTTAATGTAGATGAATAGATCGTTTCTATCTTATGAATCTAACATGATGAACTGGAGGAACACAGAAAGGCCAAATAACACTGAATAATGGATTCAATAAATGCAATGGACCAGCTTGCTCATTAGTTCCAGTAACTTTAAAGGTGTGTTTCAAACACCAAGCACAGCTGATTTTAGCCTCCTAATCCTCCTGCCAGGGTTAAATATGAAATCTTCTGAAATAGTGAGTAATACCGCGATGATAAGGTTTCCATGAATACTAAATTTAGTTTTTCAACTTATGGTGTGTGGAGCTGTCACCCCCCCGTCCACAGTCTGGGAGTAGCTCCTCCATTTCTGCTTCGGATGGCGTTTTATCGCACTTTTAATCTGCATGCTGGCATTTAAATACCATAATACATTTAGTTATTTTCAACTGTGAACTTCAGACACAACTTGAACAGAATTATCACCCGGAGGCAGCCTCAGTGTTTGTTTACCACAGTGAAGGTCCCCGCTGGATTCACTTTGTGTTGCATTATTACTCATATTCAGATTATAGAAAAACATTTCTGTGCTGAATAGAGTGGAATTAGGAAAACAGGAGGCCTCCACATCCACAGAGTACGAACAGGATCGTCAGCTGACCTCACCAGTAGATCATCCATTCAGTCTTTATTTCATCTCCATAGATCAATGAGAACAAGCTCTCATTTACAATGATGTTGAGAACACAGCCCATAATAAATACAAGACAGATAGAAGAAAAGTCAATCAATGAAACTCTTTAAAAGCACGTTTTGTGTTTTGTCTCTTTGTGGTTGTTTTGTGTCTCTAGACATTCTGTGTCTCTTTGTAGTTGTTTTGTGTCTCTTAGAGGTTGTTTTGTGTCTCTTTGTGGTTGTTTTGTGTCTCTTAGAGGTTGTTTTGTGTCTCTTTGTGGTTGTTTTGTGTCTCTTAGAGGTTGTTTTGTGTCTCTTTGTAGTTGTTTTGTGTCTCTTAGAGGTTGTTTTGTGTCTCTTTGTGGTTGTTTTGTGTCTCTCTGGATGTTTTGTGTCTCTTTGTAGTTGTTTTGTGTCTCTTTGTGGTTGTTTTGTGTCTCTGTGGACGTTTTGTGTCTCTTTGTAGTTGTTTTGTGTCTCTGTAGACGTTTTGTGTCTCTGTAGACGTTTTGTGTCTCTTTGTAGTTGTTTTGTGTCTCTTTGTGGTTGTTTTGTGTCTCTGTAGACGTTTTGTGTCTCTTTGTAGTTGTTTTGTGTCTCTTTGTGGTTGTTTTGTGTCTCTGTAGACGTTTTGTGTCTCTTTGTAGTTGTTTTGTGTCTCTTTGTAGTTGTTTTGTGTCTGTGTAGACGTTTTGTGTCTCTGTAGTTGTTTTGTGTCTCTTTGTGGTTGTTTTGTGTCTGTGTAGACGTTTTGTGTCTCTTTGTAGTTGTTTTGTGTCTCTTTGTGGTTGTTTTGTGTCTCTTTGGGGTTGTTTTGTGTCTGTGTAGACGTTTTGTGTCTCTTTGTAGTTGTTTTGTGTCTCTCTGTGGTTGTTTTGTGTCTCTTTGTAGATGTTTTGTGTCTCTTTGTGGTTGTTTTGTGTCTCTTTGTAGTTGTTTTGTGTCTCTTTGTGGTTGTTTTGTGTCTCTAGATGTTTTGTGTCTCTTTGTGGTTGTTTTGTGTCTCTTTGTGATTGTTTTGTGTCTCTGTAGACGTTTTGTGTCTCTTTGTAGTTGTTTTGTGTCTGTGTAGACGTTTTGTGTCTCTTTGTAGTTGTTTTGTGTCTCTTTGTAGTTGTTTTGTGTCTCTTTGTGGTTGTTTTGTGTCTCTGTAGATGTTTTGTGTCTCTTTGTGGTTGTTTTGTGTCTCTGTAGATGTTTTGTGTCTCTTTGTGGTTGTTTTGTGTCTCTTTGTGGTTGTTTTGTGTCTCTTTGTAGTTGTTTTGTGTCTCTTTGTGGTTGTTTTGTGTCTCTGTAGACGTTTTGTGTCTCTTTGTGGTTGTTTTGTGTCTCCTTGTGGTTGTTTTGTGTCTCTGTAGACGTTTTGTGTCTCTTTGTGGTTGTTTTGTGTCTCTGTAGATGTTTTGTGTCTCTTTGTAGTTGTTTTGTGTCTCTTTTAAAATCAATACAGTGTTTTTGGGACTCGATACGGTATCACAAAACATAATATCACTATATTTGATATTTTTCCATATTTGTGACGGTTGCTGCCATCGCCTGCGGTTGGCTTGTCAACGTCGCGGTTATTACGACTGACGTAGCGGCTGAGCCGGTGCGACGGTGTGTTTGGCTCTAACACAGATTGGTGTGGGCTTGACCCAGATTGTTCTGAGTTGGTTATTTACCCATGATTCCTGGGTTTGAGCGAGGCATGATAGCTTGATAGCTCGGAGATTGGTCGGTAATTATTTAAGTCACTTCTATCCTCATTATTAAAACTACCATACGTCCGTGTTTCTGTTGCAGTGACCTGCTGTTGACGGCTAATCATCTCCTCTTATTTAAAGGCAGGTTCACACACACACGCACATGCACACGCACGCACACACACACACACACACACACACACACACACACACACTTTCTGTTATCTCTCTCCAAGATTACTTTTTAATTATTCCCCCTGAGACGGAGGTTTCTGTTTAATAATACGGATTTCTTTAAAGTCAAAGCAGTTAATGAAGCTCTAACAGCTCAGAGTTAATCCGTCCAATAACCCTCATGAAAGACTAATATTTGATCTAATGTCCTTGTGAAAGAGAAACTGCTTCAAGGTACATTTACTCTGAATTTATTGCCAAAGTGAGTTATTTAAAGTTGCATTTGTTCTTTGTTAGGAGTTAATATGAACAAGTGCTGCTGGTTAATTCATTATTCTGACCTTTTATCTGAACCGGGGACGCGTCTAATTAAAGAGGCATAAACAGAAAACTTCTACGCAGCTTATTTTTACTCAGGATCTGTCCTACGTGAGCCGTTTATTATTACGAGACGAGACACTAAAACTTTACATTTGATGAATTCGAGATGTGCTTCACGCCGTCTCCAAACAATAGACTCCTAATTAGAGTTGCCTTAGCATGACACGGCGCCGGGATTCGTCACGCTGAGGTGAACTCTAATTGGGAAAGCTGATTGAGCGGCCGCTCGCACACAGAGGAGCAAAAGTTGTACAAAGTGATGAATCTAGACGGGGAGGGGGGTGCAGACGCTCTCGTCCACCGCTGACTTCTGACTGGGAGGGAGCCAGAGAGGATCATGGGATTTGACAAACCTGATTGAAAACGACAGTTTCAGGTCAGAGAAAAAAAACCTGCTCCGGTCCACTAATGAAAGACCGGAGGCGTGTCATTGAGCTGTTTACACCCATATGAAAAGATCTGCTCATATTATTATCGTCTTAAAAAGACGCCCACTAATCTCCTCCTGCAGCCTCGGAGCAGCGGCAGATAGAATATAGAATATGTATAAATATATATATATATAACACTCTCCTTCTTCATGTTCTGTCCTCATTCCCTCTAAAGGAACCGACCTGGGAGACACTCGTCACTCATCACTAAAGTTTCCATCATGTTGGCCGAAGCATCATGAAAATGTTTCTCTTGTTTTCTTTCTCACAGCATCGAACAGACGGACTTCTGTTCTCTGGATGAGCAGCGTGATTCAGAGTTTCCTTCCTCCACCTTCAGTCGTCCCCTTCACCAGACGTTCATGTAACCGTTCCTCTCATCGACTACGCTTACATGTAGCACTAATATTACACTGTTATTGATATGACAGTATCCCACCAATCCATTCAAATATTTAATCACCATTAATCACATGATTGTCCGTAGTTAATCGCGACTAATTAACAAATGAATTGCACATTTTTTATCTGCTCAAAATGGACCTTAAAGCGTCAGTAGGCAGTATATTTTTAGCATCATTGGGCAGACATCCCATAATAACCTTTCAGCATATTGTAATTCAAGTGTTGTGAGAGTAAACTAGACTCCTGCTCCTCCTCATGGCTCTGTTTTCAGGCTTTAGAACATCTAGCCCGTGACGGGAGACTTTGACCAATCACAGGTCATTTCAGAGAGAGAGCGTTCCTATTGGCTGTGCTCCGGTCATGTGACGGCGGCGTCACAAACATTCTCATGTTCCAGCTAAACCGTGCACTACAAGATGATTCTGAGAACATGTGAGGAGAGAAATAGACATTAACATAACAGAATATTGATTCATATCTGATCAGCTGCCTAGTTTCACCGTTTGATCAGAGTTCAGAGTGATTGACAGCCGGCTCTCAGAGACGGCAGCTGGACAGCAGACCTCAGATCAGCTCTGACTGCTTGTTCTCCTCCGGTCTGTGAAATCTTGCAGATGCCGCTGGAGCACCGGAGGACACCGGAGGACACCGGAGGACACAGAGGAACGTGATTTCCTGAGATTACCCGTCTCATGCACTACTGTCACGATATAGTGTTTTCTAAAGTAACTTTTAAAATGTAATTTAACTTCTCCCCGCTGCAGCTTTAATGTAACGTGTGTCTATGATGACGAGGCCAGTTGCAGGTCAAGAGATGTCCAATTCAAACCGTTTATAGCTGTAATCATTTCACAGTCAGTTAATCATTTAAGAGCTGCGTTTTCACTAATGGAGGATTTATGGATTTTATCTTCAACTGCATTTGTTTTCCATCAGCCGCAGGCTCACGGTGGACCACGGCGGTGTTTAGACAGAAAACACTCCGCAGTAATGAATCTGGAGTGCAGCGCTGGCTGAGGTTAATAGAGGAATGTCTTTCACAGGTTAACTAGATAAGCATGTGAGTGCACGGCCTGCAGCCACAGCCCCCCCCATTCCACACAGATCCAAGGGGGAAAGTAATCCTATAAAAACACTCCTCAGTGTGGAGCCCACCGGCCCATCAGCACCTGTGTGGTCCCGATCACAGTCATCAACCCTTGATTGGATCCACGGGCCACGTCTACAGTCACACATATAAGGGCATATGGTGTGTTTCGACATCGTGTGTGAGGCTCACACAGACACACTGACACATTACTCAGTCTGAAGGTATTCTGGTCTTGCCGAGGCATGAAAAATATACAACAACAAAGAGAGCTGAAATGTTTTTGACGTGACGGCTGTTTACAGCTGAGTCATATCAGTCATCTGGGATTGAACTCTGAACTCTGAACATTCCTACAGTTCCTCCTGTGAAGGTGTGAAACTCAGCTGTACCTGATCTCAGTTTAAGGTTGGATCCTACAGAACACTTACTGTATGTTAAATAACTATTGTTACAGCTGCTCTGATGAACATCTTTATTTTACTGTAAATGACTGACTGTAATGTGACGGAGCGTTTATCATTAACTCTGTAGAGAGACGCTTAAATAGAGACTGGCTGAACGAAGCCAGACCCTTTCTAAACCTGCCTCCTAATCCTTTCATTTAGTCTCAATACGCTGATACTCCTCTGAACAGCTGTGTGTCTGTAGAAGGTTATTACAGTTCTGCTGCTTGATGTCTTCCATCTGGGCTCATCTTGACCTTAAACTGATTAATTGGTGGTCAATCTGAGGTGCGTCCTTTGGGAGCAGCCTTTTTGGTGCACTTGCATTCAATTTCATCTCTGAAGAAAATGAGGCAGATTGTACAGATCGTCTCATCATAACAGATCAAAACAAATAAAACCCACGTTGTAATGAACTGGAATTATCCTTTAAAGGGACTCTATGTAAGAATCCTAATGTGTTGTTAACAGCTTCACCTGTGTCCGTTAAGTCAACTAAAGTCAGCGTCGAGCTCGCGCTCGCTCGCTCTACATAGACATGAAGGAGCATCACTCAACACAGTGAGGAGACACACGTCAGCTAAAAGCACAGCATCACTCTAGAGTTCAGCTGCTTGGCAGTGACCACAAGTCTTCACCTGCAGTGAACTGGGTAAACCAGTTCACTGCAGCCACCAGCCAGTGTCCTCACATGGAGACTGACCACAAAACCCCCACTTCCTGTTTCTAAAACAGAAAAGACGCTCATTTAAACATTCCATCGACTGTTTCTAGAGCAGCAAACATACATTTATACTTTTCACTGAATGTTTACTAAACAGGTTTGTCGTACGTCAACGTGCGCTGTTAACTCCGAACTAACTCTTGCTGTAATTCTGTGTGTAATCTGCGAGACTTGAACTGGTTATAGCCTCTTTTTTGTTAAAGATCGCAGCGACGACTCATTTTGTATTTGACTAATAAATCCCTCTTTATTTTTGCTTATCTCAGTTTCCTTGATTCTTCTTCCCGGTTTAATATTATTGTTGCTCCCCCTCATCCCACGACCCAATCGGGGAACGTAACATGTGTAAATATACAGCATATGAAATAACTAAGGATGCTCATTTGGAAAAATGTTCTTAACCAATAACCGACCCTCGTTAACCGATTGTTAACCGTTAACCGACAAGATGTGTGCCTCGCATGCAGCGGTGCGCCAGCTGCAGGAGCACAACAGATATTCGTTGACGGGAGTCTCCAGTTCACCGTCCGGGAGCGTTAACTCAGCAGCTGCGGTGCTGCGTTCACTGTCTCCAGTTCACCGTCCAGGAGCGTTAACTCAGCAGCTACGGTGCTGCGTTCACTGTCTCCAGTTCACCGTCTGGGAGCGTTAACTCAGCAGCTGCGGTGCTGCGTTCACTGTCTCCAGTTCACCGTCCGGGAGCGTTAACTCAGCAGCTACGGTGCTGCGTTCACTGTCTCCAGTTCACCGTCTGGGAGCGTTAACTTGGCAGCTACGATGCTACGTTCACTGTCTCCAGTTCACCGTCTGGGAGCGTTAACTTGGCAGCTACGATGCTGCGTTCACTGTCTCCAGTTCGGCCGGGATCCCACCTCAGCCAGCGCGCGCCGGCCCTCACTTTCATTGCGCCACAGGGTTTTGCTTGCACCCTCTCAAGCGTGCGTTAGACTTCTTGGTCCGTGTTTCAAGACGGGCTTTAGTTCCTTTCGAATATGACTTCACAGAAATGACTATTCTGTCAGTTGAGAGACGGTTGTCTTTGTCTTCCACCAGCCGGTATCTCTGAGATCTGTGGCCTCATTGGATCTTAAGTAAATTCCGACATACAGTAAACATATGGGTCATTAACCACATTAAAGGAGCATGAGTCAGTGTTGGACATATGGAATATATTAGTTGTTTTCTGAGACACTTTCATGTGTCTGAATGTTTACTTGAACTTGGCCTGCGACATGTCATACCAGCCATGTTAGATTACAGCTGAGGGCCAACAGTTTGTGTTCTGTCCTCCGTCTATAGTCTGTCTTCACTTAGTCAATTAAAAGCAAAATTACAACCTCCTTTCTGTTGACCTAAAGGAACAGCCAGCCTGCCGATGCTTGTTGGTCGGCGCCCCTCGGCATCGGAAACGGACGCACAGAGGCGCCCTTTTCACTTCCTGTGAAAACAGAAGTTTGTTTTCAAAAGACTCTATGCATGTAACATATATTGACACGCCGTCTCTGGTCCGTTGATGAGTTGGGAGTGAGAACGTGTCCTCTTCTGCCCACCATAAGCGGACTTTCTCACATTCTTTTTGCACGCCTTTGCTCTCTCCTGAACATTATCGTGTCACTCATGCGCCATTTGTGCGACCGGGATGTTAAGTGACTGTGTGGATTGTGAACATGACGGGACGGGACGGGACGGGACGGGACAGAGAACCTATAGTTGTTTTTAATGTGAAAAACCTCCGTCAACCTGCAGCAGACAGTCGCTGTGGGTTCCTAATTATTCCACATTCTCTCGCTGCATTTTCACCTTCAAGTACTCATCAACTACAGAGCATGAGAGAGAGAGAGCTCCTCCCAGGTGTCTCAAACTGGACCGGAAAGCTTTTATTTTGAAACCCGCAGCAGGAAGCTGGTGTGTGTAACTGCAGGTGACTTGTCTGTGAGCCGTCAGCTCATAATAAACCAGAGTGAGTGTGAGAGGGAAGCAGCACAAGACAGCAGCAGCAGCAGCAGCAGCAGCTCTGCAGGCTGTCAGCAGCTGATCCATGATGTGTTACCAGGAGCACTGAGGACAAACACAGGAGACACACAGGAGACACTCAGGAGACACTCAGGAGACACACTTTGGACCTTTTTTCTTTTCTTTTCTGATGTTTCATGTGTGATGGCTCATGTGTCATCGGTTGATGTGGGAGTTTTGTTTCTCATCGTGGTGACAGCATCTTTGGCAAATGGTGAGTAGAGTTTTTATTGTATTTATTTTATTATACATAAATCATGTTTCACATATATAAGATCATAATTTGCATTTTACAAAACATCATAAAACCAACAAAACAGTAAAAATTGTAGGAGTCTGTATTACTTTATTATTATTATGATGATGATGATTATTATTATTATTAATAATAATAATAATAATAATAATAATTATTATTATTATTATTTTAATTGTGGTCCAAAAATATAGAAAACTATAAGAGATGCAGGCTCTGTGAACATTTTTAAAGGACAGCTGAAAACCTATTTATTTAATTTGGCTTATAATTAATTAATTAATTTTAGTTATTATTTTTTTATTTACTAATTCTCACATCTTTCCTACTGTTAATAGTCTCTTTTTATTTTTTATTTTTTAGTATCTACTGTCCTCTTATTGTCTAATTTTGTGGGTACATCTCTTGTTTGAAAGGTGCTCTATAAATAAAGTTATTATTATTATTATTACTACTGCAATTTTCAAATAGCTGATTAATCATTGAGTTTAGATGTAAATATAATGACAATTAAGGTAACAAGAGACCAAAGTGATGTGTTAGAGCTGATCAGAGACTCATGGGTAACTCATGTACAATGATGTGTAACACAGACTCTGAGTAAATCATCTCACTGACCTGTTTGGTGTATTTTTTCTATTTAAATTAATTGAATTAATCCATAATTGAAACTGTTATCGGTGTAGTCGGTGTTGAAATCACAGTCACTGCGGTTGGATCACCACTAATCATTTGGTTTGACATGTTCATAATAAAATATAAACAAACAAGACGATATTCATTTATACATTCAAAATAAATGAATTAGACATTTGCTATCTAAGGCCAAAGATATAAGAGGAAGTTCTCAAGCGCTCCTCATGTTGCTGTGATCCAGCAGGTTCGTCGTCCATCAGAGATGTGAGCCTGAGGAGGGAGCTGGAAGCGGTTAAGCTGAGCATGCCGCTGCCCGGCGGCGAGGATGACCTCGGCGGCAAAGCGGGGCCATGCACCGCCTGCAGTGACACGCCGGCGGCCAGGAGGCGTTCGAAGAGGTGCACGTGTTACACTTACAAGGACAAGGAGTGTGTCTATTACTGCCACCTGGACATCATCTGGATCAACACACCAGAGTAAGACTCATCCTCTCAGTTATTTTAGCTCCAACATGGCTGCAGCCGGATCACGTTACTGTGATGCTCCTGCAGCGATCGACAGAGCGTCTGTGCTGCTGTCAGGCTGTAGTTAACTCATGTTCTTTACTGCACATTATATAGTGTTATGTCATGATCTCTCCATCGTATGCTGTACGGTCTCAACTAATCATAGTCTGTAGTAATCACAGACGTTCAGCTTCAGTCTCTTATTATGTGAACACGCTATCATCACACTCTCACAGGCGACTGTAGGAGGCACCGATACGTCAGAACTTTAAGGAGTATTCTTCTTCTTTTCTGAGCTGTCAGGTATTTTTATTCTCTTTTGAATGTTGAGTAGCTAATAAAGATAATAGTTATTCATTCTATTACACCATAACCAACACACTCAGCTGGGTTTGATTAGCCAAGAGCACTTTATTCCTTCATCACTCATTCAGCATCGTTCTTCACATTCCTGTAATTCATCTCAGCTTTCATCTGCAAACATGAAGCTTCAACACGTTGCAATTAATTTGCCACAGGTTGCAAACTTAATGGGAACATATCATCCTCATTTCCAGGTTCTATTTTTTTTTACTAGAACGTTTACATGCTTTAAAGGGCATCTGTTATGCTTTTCTCCCCTTTCCTTTAGTGTGTTATACAGTTTTTTGTGCATTTAAAATGTCTGCAAAGTTACAAAGTCCAGGTTGATAGGAGCGTGTGCCTGTTGGGAATGCCTGTTGGGAGCGCCTGTTGGGAGCGCCTGTTGGGAGCACGTGCCCGTTGGGAGCGCGTGCCCATTGGGAGCGGGCCGATTGCTTGGTCTCCAAAAATGCTGCTTGCAGCATTCTCGCGTACCGCTCATCCCTCGGGGTCTCCAGGGAAGTGAAGAAGAGTTTGGTCGTAGCGTTAGCACATCCAGCATCCAGCATCCAACGAGCCACGGTCGGTACCGGCCCGCTCTGCTGGACTCAGTCTGTCTGCAGAGCCCTGACGCCCCGCCCACCCTGCTGCTGCACAGAGCGCCGGTCGGTCGTTTTATTCGGAGTTTATTAATGTTCAAGCGCCACCTTTGACCCTGCCTGTCACTGCGTACCCACATACCACAGACGGAGTTTATAGTTAGGTGTGTACGGTGCAGGAAGCGTGCGTTAGTGCTGATTCACTCTTCCCCTGTCAGACCAGCAGCAACATACCTCGATGAGATCAAAGACGTGGCGTCCCACAGTAACGCTCTGCAGATGAAGCAGGACAGCGTTACACCATGTGGAGTGAATCAAGCTGCAGGCAGAAGGTCTGGTCTCTGTTGTCACTTCAGTGTTTTGGTTGCTCACGTCTCAAAAAGGGTCGATAGCGCCTGCTGAGACTTAGCACATTGTTCCGCTTCCCTTTGTTGAAAGTGTACTCGTTAGCGTGGTGGACAGTATAGAGCAGGCTTCACATGCTCTGCACCTGTGAATGGGATATACTATTTAACTAATAGACCATGAAACTTCCCCAGTTGATTGCTGACATTAAGACATTTTTTTGTATTACAAGTTTTCTGAAATGTTTAAATATGTAAATGAGGCATTATCTTATTAAATATGTGCTAATTTGCATACATTTACAGAACAGAAATCTGAACATCGGATAAAAACACGTTAAAAATGTTTGTTACAATTTTTTGACATATTAGAGTCAAAGGTTTTTACAGAGGGGATTATGGATATCTCTTTTTATCGCTCCATAAATCAGAAAATACTGTCAACAGCCATAAAAAAAAACAATTTTTTCTATGTTTTGGAAATAAAATGTTGTATAAATCAGGTGTGAATTATATATGAACAAATCCCTCTGTAGAAACCTCCAGAATATAGAGAGGAATGAAACTGGAGAGTTTGGTGGATGTAGGAGCTGCTGAAGAGGAGATTTGTGGCTCCGAGTCTGAGAAAAAACGGCCTTTAAAGATATTGATTGGGACGGCTTCTAAAGCACCTGCAGCTGTTGCAGTACGTTGACCTTTTGACCTCTGAAGTTTTCTTACAGAAAAAGAAAACGTGAGACTGCAGCTTCCCTAAATAAATCACAGTCAGGTGGTTTCAGGTTTGCACTCCGGACATATAGATGGTCAGAAAATTTGGACACAGTGGTGGACCCAGGCTGCCTGAGGGGACGGGGGAGGAATAATAAAACATAAAAAAAGGTACCAGCACACAGAAAGTTTTCTAACATATAGGACACCCTAGAGGACACTTTATCATGTTGTCTCTAGTGGAAGGACACCCTAGAGGACACTTTATCATGTTGTCTCTAGTGGAAGGACACCCTAGAGGACACTTTATCATGTTGTCTCTAGTGGAAGGACATCCTAGAGGACACTTTATCATGTTGTCTCTAGTGGAAGGACACCCTAGAGGACACTTTATCATGTTGTCTCTAGTGGAAGGACACCCTAGAGGACACTTTATCATGTTATCTCTAGTGGAAGGACACCCTAGAGGACAGGAAACCTCTGCTGGTCTGGAGGAGCTGCAGCAGTTATTTCTGACCAAACGTCCACTGAACATTCACTAGATATTCTCAGAGCTACACTAACTCTGCTGCAGGGTGGAGTGAGCAGCATGCACGGGAGAGGAGGAGAGAGAGAGAGAAGGAGCGCGGTGTGTGAGTGAAGGCAGCAGAGGAGCAGAGGAGCAGAGGAGCAGAGACTCCGGTCCTGGAGACCAAAGCTACGGTCTCCCCCGCGTCCTCCGACCGCCAACAACACTGTTTAACAGACTTCACTAGAGACAACCAAGAGGTTTTGGTGAAGCACTGGAGTTTGAGTCTGAACAGAGGAGACACACGAGAGACCAGGAGACACACGAGAGACTATGAGACACCATGAGACACCGACCAGCAATAAGTTCTACCTGGAAGAAGTTACAAACAGTCCCTTTAAGCTGTTTGCTAAATAACTTCTTATCGTGGTATTTTCATGCAGAGCTGTAGGAACCCTTTACATACAGTATGAGAGTTTAAACCACCTGTTTACCGTTGTTACTCTCTTTATGCACAAAAGTTGGTCATCAGCGTTGTTTCTGTGCGTTTCCTGACCTTGAAATGACCTTTGTTTTGGTAGTTTCACATCCTTCACAGCACGCATGTTGCAGGAATGTGAGGGAAGGTGCATCAAGTGATACTAATGTTGGCTCTCGATATGCAGTGAAGGTATATTTATGTGCTGTGTGTTATGTGACCAGACTTTACTGTAGTCGTGATGGTGGACGTGATCTCAGTATCTCCTGAGATCAGTAGCCGTGTTTACTGCTCACTGAATGCTCACATACAAACACGCAGTCGCAGTAGGACTGATAGAGAGACATTCAAACTTTACTGGCATCAGATGACATGGATTATGAGTTTGAATAGTTTATTTAAAGGGGACATACAGTAGCAGCTCATCTCCAGGTTCGTACTTGTTTTTTGTGGTTTCTACTAGAACATGTTTAAATGCTTTAAGTTGTCTTATACTGTCTGTCTGATATACCTTTAATGCTCCGTTTTAGCGCCTGTCTCTTCAAGCCCCCCCTCCCGATAAAGTTCAGTCTGCTCTGATTGGCTTGAAAGAAAAATATGGTGCACCCATAGAAATAGAACAGGAATAGAACAGACTATCATTCAAATCAATGTAGCAGGATGGTCAGAGCGGCGGCCGTTTTTATGTGTACTGTTGCCTTTTCAACCAGGTAGCGGACTTACTATTGTATACAAACCGACTTGCAAGTCGGCAAGTCGCGGACTCACTCATGCCGGTGTGACGATGGGCGTGATGTGTAAAACAACAGCGTCAGCGTGTGTGTGTGTGTGTGTGTATAGTCCCGCCATGCCAGCTATCCATTTTACAAGAAAGAAAGTATTGATTGGCCTAAACAGACTCTGTGACTAGCTCCGCTGCCGGCTTAACGGCAGAGCAACATCCTGACAACTAACAACAATCTCCATTTTCTGTTGTTCTATAATGACCACGGAGAACAGTTCAATGTCCATTCTACTCCCGTTCTGTTTCTATGGGTGCATCTCTGCAAAGGCAGTTCTCAAGCCGCGGGTGGAGATAGTCAGATGGGGGGGACGGTAAATTCTAATGAGCCTGCATGTGACATAGGAAGGGGAATCCTGTCTTCTGATCGACTGGGTCGTCTTGTTTCACAGTTTGTGGGTTGGTAATCACTCCAAATGTTTGAGCACTGAAAAAGTGAGTTTTTCATGATATTTCCTCTTTAAATCTACTAATGTAAGGAATTTAAAACACACTGACCTGCCAGTTTAGTTGGTAGTTTAGTACCTTTACAGTCTCTACAGTCCAACAACGGTTTAATAAATCATCATTGTGAGGTTCATTAGAGGTTGCCGTCTTCTGGACTGCATTATTCTGAAAGCTGTTTCCGATATTCTGTCCCCATCTTGTATCCGAATAGTGGAGGACAAACTATTAGAAACACCTCTCAGTATAATGCAGTCCAGTTTAACCCGCCAACAACAGCCAATAACAGCCTCTAAAAGCTCAATGTGACACATGACAAAAAACTGCAGCCCAACAGGCAACAGCAGCTGCAGGGACGCCTTTGAAAATGGACATGACAGTTTTTCCTCGCCAAAAGTTTGCCGCAAGTTTGGAGAGTTATTTAACCTCCTTCATGACCAGCTAGTCTGACCTGGTTGGTACCGATGGATTCATCAGGTTCTCTAGTTTCATCTGATACCAGGATCTTCACTCTACTTTTAAAACTGAGCCCTTTACAACCTAAAACTCACAAGTTGCGTTAAAGCATTAATGAAATTAGCGGGGTTAACGCGTTAACTTTGAGAGTTTGTGACCCGGCTGCCATGTTGAAGACTGTAGAGCCAAAACCAAGCAGCTAAACCAAGCAGCTAAACCATTCAGTTAAACCAAGCAGTTAAACCAAGCAGCTAAACCGTGCAGCTAAACCGTTCAGCTAATCCAAGCAGCTAAACCAAGCAGCTAAACCAAGCAGCTAAACCAAGCAGCTAAACCGTGCACTAGGAGATGATTCTGAGAACATCTGAGGAGAGAAATAGACATTAACGCAACAGAATATTGATTCAGGTTTGATCAGCGCTGCCTAGTTTCACCGTTTGATCAGAGTTTGCGAGCTTTGCGAGCAGCTACTGTAGAGACGGCTCGGCTCTGATTGGTTGCTTTAGTTCGTGCACGGGGAAATCTTACAGATGCCGTTAGAAGCACTAAAAGGAGGCACATGGTTTTTTCACAGATTAAATATCTCATGCACTACTGTCGGGATATTACGACGGAGGATCAGGGCCACATTGAGGGAAAGAGATTAATCTGAGATTTTGAGAATAAAGGCATAACTTTAAGAGAATAAAGTGGTAATATTATAAAGTAGTAATCTTATTTTAGAGGGGAAATAGAGTGAAAATGAGGAACGTGGAGCATCTTGTGAAGTTCTACTTTAGTTTAGGTTTCACTAATAATCAAATCCTTCATCTTTTGGCTCATCAGCAGCTCGTTATCATCAGCATCAGGACCTGGAGGAGATCGTTATTAAAGAAACTGCGTTTATTCTCCCTCAATGAGCGGCTGGAGAGTGTGCTGCCGGTCTAA
This sequence comes from Sebastiscus tertius, assembly GCA_916701665.1. NCBI lineage: Eukaryota > Metazoa > Chordata > Actinopteri > Perciformes > Sebastidae > Sebastiscus > Sebastiscus tertius. The sequence goes on along the minus strand of CAKAOH010041171.1, from coordinate 355 downwards.
TGTACAGGTTCCTATTCCTATCTGTGTCTGGTCACTCAGCTCACTGTATATATGTGTGTGTCTTTTTTTAGGCACACTGTACCGTATGGTATGTCCAGTTACCAGGGTTCCCTGCGTGTGAGGCGCTCCGCTGTGACCGAGCCGGCGAGGAGGAGGGGGGCGGTGGAGGTGGCCCAGCGCTGTGTGTGCGCACAGCAGACCGACGCTCACTGCAGCAGATTCTGCATTGACAGGTAACTAGACCACACAGGCGGGGGGGAAAACACATGCAATGTTCTCTTTAAGGAGATACATGTCCTCAACACTTTTAATACCAGAGCCACTGAAAACACTCTCTGCAGGTGTCTAAGTCATA
>CAKAOH010041169.1:0-27226 GCA_916701665.1 Sebastiscus tertius | reverse complement strand
CACACACACACACACATTCACCCATAGATATAATAAAATGACTTTGTTTTACTGTAAACTGACCCACACACACACACACACACACTCCAGTAGGCTGTTTGATGCAGTATGACTATGATCGTTTCACTTTTTAGAGCTATAAAAAGGCTGTGTGTGTGTGTGTGTGTGTGTGTGTGTGTGAGAAAGTGAACTCACATCACTTCACATTCTTTGCATTGCTCACATAACTTTCCTCATCTGTATGTACTGGTGTGTGTTCATATGGCTACGGATGTGTGTGTTCTTGCTGCACCCAGCCCTGCACTAATTGTATTCATTCTGGAGCCCTAGAATGACTCAGATCCCCCCCCCAAAAAAACCCAATAATTACTACTTCACCTACATGATATCCACCCTGTGGCAGTGCAGTGGCAGGAAGACGTCTCCCATTAACCCCAGGGGCTGTCAGTGAGTCCTCCTCTCGCATTTAGTCACTGCTTTTTTTCTTTACATTTGCTGTACTTCCTCGAGTGAAACGACTCGTGGTGTAACGGACCGTAATTGATCTGTGATCCGTATGGAACCCCCCTCCCTACAGTTCGGCACGCATGTAAATCAATGATTAAAGTTTTACTGCCGATTGTTATCAGATGAAATTCAGTAAAAATATGCGATCAGGAGATTAGCATTCTTTCTAATCGCCAATCCCTGATAATGCTGTAACACTGTAAACAACAAATCTGTGTTGAAATCAACAGGAGGTTGAGCTAGTTAACGTTAGCAGCACCAGAGCTAACAGCTAATGTACGGAGGTTCCATCCATTATGATGCGTTCATGTTCCATTCAGTAAAAATGACTATTGGGCGAAGGTAAATACTAACACTATCACAATGTGTTCAAATGTAATCTCGTGAAATGTAGTTTTTAGTGAGAAACTTGAATAAATCCAGTTGTTTGAAGATGATGTCTTCACAACAATATAAATACTGTGGATATTAAAGACAGAACTATGACCTGTTTAACTTCCCATCACTCAATATATGGAGCTTCTACTACATCATTAGAACTACTGATGATGCCAAGAATTGTTTTAAATCAATAAAAATACAATCTTTTATTTCCTAATGCTTTGAATTGTGTGTTTGTATGCAAATAACCACTATAGATGACTATAACAAAATAAAAGGATAGCATTTAAATTTAAAAACAATAACAAAAACGATCTGTATCAGCCGATATGGCTCATTGACGATCATCAATCTGTATCTGTGTTAGTTATATTTACTCCCTTTTTTCCTGCTGAACTGATCCATGACTCATGACACCATGATACAATTTGAACAGTGAGTTTTGTGATCTGCTTTACCCCTAGAAACAACAAATGATAACACAGACAGTGCTGGACATTTCTCACCAACGAAGAAGAGAAGGGGAGAAAGATCTTACAGCATATTGGGATAAATATACAAACACTAATCAAAATACATGATCACAAACACACACACACACTGTTCTCAGTACATGTATGTACACATGTACACAGGCAACACATTCATACAGTACATACAGTGCTGCATTCACTGAAACACATTCCAACACACATTCATGCACACATGTTAACCCACATACATATGAAGAGACAAACATGCTCACACACACACACACACACACACACACACACACACACACACACACACACACACACACACACACACACACACACACACACACACACACACACACCTCTCTGATCAATAAAACATTGCACAAGTTGGAGTTATATAAACGGGAGCGAGAGAGGGAGAGAGAGAGAGGTAGCAAGCTGCTGGCCTGGTTGTCAATGGCAACAGTGTTTTGGAGGCTGATCATCAGTAAGTGCAGTCAGCTCTGCTGCAAAGCATGGTGGGATATCGCCATGCATTGAACCACAGATGGGGTTTTTTGTCAGCCTAAGTACAGAGACATTTTATAATAAAGTTAAATACTTTTTGTACTGAATAAAATAATTATGTTTAGCTATAACTTGCTAATATTTATTTACTACTTTGTACAATCATTTTGCAATAATTCAACTGTGCAATTCTCTGTCATTAATAATGCATTTATACTGCACATTTCAAGACATATTCTTATTTATACCATTCTTGCATTTATATTTAACACACTTAACAGATCCCACTTCTCGGCATTTGTATTTACTTATTTGCACTGTGGTTATATATTGCATGTCTTAATACAAATAGTTGTACATATTTCTTATATTCTCGTTTTGTTTGTATTATTTACTTATATTTCTCTACATATATTGTAGTATTTATGTACATAATTTACATGCTACATACTTTATTTCTATTTTCTTTATATAAGAGCAACTGTAACGTATTTCTGATTATGAGTCTAACAATATATTTCAGAGATATGGTGACCAGCACTTTAAAGTTGCTCTCGATCATCCACATCCCCACTTGATCCTGTCTGGCACCGCAGCTTCAGACAAACCACTGCAGTGTGGGACATCAGAACATTTCAGCCGACAGCGAGCTGTTTGCCTCACAGTGCCGTAATGTCATCAGCCGCGTTTCACTGATTTCTCTAACAAGTATTGTGTCCGTTCCTGTCTCTTCAGTATTTGCATGAGTTAAAGGGGCACTCCAGTGATTTAGCACTGGATTTCCATTAAGTTGGGGGACTCAAACGAGACCGTTTAAAAACTGAATGGTCAAAAAACAAAAACAAAAAATCAAAGTGGCCGAGGTTTTCTGCTATAAACTTGCAGTCTCTGATGCCTAACTTGAGATAACCCCTAATGACATCATCAGGGTTACTTCATCAGACTTTTGGAAACCTCTTCCAGAGCCACAGAGAGGGCTGTGGCAGTTAAGGAATTTCCACACGTGTGACTTCGTCCGGTTTTCAAAATAAGGTGTTGACAAAGGGAACTGTATATACAAAATACATATATGGAAATAAGATTGATTGGATTATATTAACCAGATGTATAAAACATTACATGTCCCTTATAAATTAAAAAAATGAAATAACTAATTTGTGACAATGAGTTATATATTTGACTTCAGGACATCTCTGACAACACACGTGGAAAATCAAACATTTTTACTGTATTCATTTTGATATTTTTCAAATTAAAAGTCCCTATAAGTGTGTGATTACACTTTTTCCCATGGTCTAGTGTTGACAAAAATCGCAATGAATCATAATATCGAATCGCAATACTTAAAAAGCGCAATACATATTGAATCAGCACCCAAGTATTATGATAGTATCGAATCGGGAGATAGGTGTATCGTCCCTTATAGGCGCTCTCATTACAAAGAATTGAGAAAAGAAAAAAGGTGAACATAGCGGTTGTGGCGGTTGCTTGCCATCCTCTGCGGTTGACTTGTCAATAGTGTGGTATTGCAATATTGCAGTTATTGTGACAGCCCTAGCCACAGAAGGCTATTTTTACAAGCTGAAACTTACTCTTCATGACTAGTAAACTGAGCTTGATATGTGAACATATATAATAATAACAGGACTGCTTCACCCAAAACTCTCACGCTAACTTCTGCTCACACTCATTCGCTCCAACAGGAAGTTCCAAACCAATCGCTGACATAATGTCACATGCTGCTTTAATTTCTCAAACTGAAACCAATCACACATCTCAAAACTTAACTCTGCTTGGAAACAGTTCCCTTCACGTCTATTCTCATCCGTTAGTCCCGGGAGAAAAAAAGTGAGAAAGAGTGTGTGTGTACAAATTCACAGCACACTTCTCAGCTCTCATGTTCCTGCTGTATGCGACATAATGCAGAGACAGATCAATACGAGCGCTGCTATACGGCCCACGGACACGGGGAGGGGGGGCTGTCGTGGTAATTACTTTGTCCTCTGGGGGTGTATCACTCTCACAACCAACAGCCTAGATATGGATGTGGGTCAACACCCACGCTCATTCACACAAATGAGTGGCCAGTTGTTCCAGATGAAGGGCGGTGGAAGTAAATCCAGGTCAAACAGGAAGCGGAAAAGAGCCTGAATGCATCACGGACACTTCACTACGGAAATGAATGCTAGATGGTCAATATAACCGGTTATCACCTGCTGTTGATTCATACAGTGATGATGATGCTATCATGATTGACAACTGTCCTGTACACACACTGACTATGGTGTCTGTAATGTCTTATAAACTGATATATGAAGCAATTTTAGGAGTTTAGACAGTTTATCTAACAATAATTAACTTAAAAGGGATAGTTTGGATGTTTTGAAGTGGGGTCGTAAGAGGTACTTATCCATAGTAGGTGTATTACTTACAGTAAATGGCAGTTAGCACGCCCTTAGCTTGGAGAAACAGACAGGAGTACCAACACCGGAGCAAAGCAATGTACTGCTGTGGACGGGGCCGGCAGCAAAACGTATTTTAGCAACCTAAAAGAAAGGCCCACCTAAAGAAATCAATATCAGTTTAATTGTACACTATATTTAGAATATTTTCACCGCTTTATCTTGCCGTCAGACAGCTCTTTCCGTCTCCTTTGCGACGGAAACTGACCTGAAAGAGAAACTTACAGTACTGATGCTCTCGCCATGGTTAAGGTGACAAAAACAGTATAGATAAGTTTCACTTTCAGTTCAGTTCCCTGTTGGAAAATATCCATAGCTAACTGTATTGCTTTGCTTCGGTGCCGGTGCATCTACTGTAAATAATACACCTACTATGGATAAGTACCTCATACAATCCCACTTCAAAACACCCAAACTATCCCTTTAATATCTCACTGTTTTCAACATGACAAACAGGGTGTTGCATTTGTGGTGTGCGGGTTTACCGTACACTCAATGTGGCTGCAAAAAAGATAGTTATGACTAGGTAATTAACAAGCAGGATGTGCACCGTTAGCTTCCGTCTCAAATCACAAATCACAAAAGCATCTTGATGGAACTGGCAAAAACTGGTTTAAAAGTCACAGTCATGTTAAATTCATCAACACAAATCATTTCAAAAGAGGGCATTTGCAACAAGCTAAAGGATGCATTCAAGTCAACAAGCACAACTTAAAGGCAGTTCCAACAGCAGAAAAGCAAATGTTTACATATTTATATCAAGTCATAGCAGGAAAAAATGTGTCAAAACACAACTTTTTTTATAGTAGCCCTTAGAGGTAATCGAATATCTACATTTCCACTATGAAAAATGTAACTTTGCAGCTTTAAATATGAAAGGAAAATCTTACCGTATTTACAAAATACATGTGAATAATAGGTACAGTCTGGTGTGAACATCATGAATCTGTGTTTGTAGACACATAAGTGTGTGTGCAGTGTTACATATTGACTTTACAGTTTGTATTTTTAGAGATTTAGCAATGACATTCCTGCATTATTAATGTTAATTGCTTGCCCAGAAATCATAACAATAATGCAAGAATGCTCTTCTCGCTCTTAAAGGGGACATATCGTGCTCACCTTCAGGTTTATACTTGTATTTTGGGTTTCTACTAGAACATGTTTACATGCTTTAATGTTCAAACAACACATTATTTTTCTCATACTGTCTGTCTGAATATCCCTGTATTTACCCTCTGTCTGAAATGCTCCGTTTTAGCGCATTTCAACAGAATGGCAACGGAATTGCGTTGCTAGGCAACAGTTTGGGTCCATGTTTACTTCCTGTAAGCTGATGTCATTCACATACACTGCAACCAGGAAATAAACTGGGACATATTTAGAATGTTTACGTTTAAAACTGTGAAATGGTCTAAATATTGTATATTTGTGACATCACAAATGGACAGAAATCGACAAATGGACAGATGGCTTGTTTCATAAGCGCAATTTCTGAATACGGGCTGTGTGTATTTCTTTGTGGATTGAGCATTGTGGTAGTTTAACAGTATTTACAAAGCACAGTGAAATATTTTTGCAGATTTTCTTTGTAATGAAATATCTGAAATAATTACTCTATTGAACTTTTGAAATAAAGTATGTTATATATACATATAAATAATATAATAAAGTATGATATATATATAATATAATAATGTATGATATATATATAAAAATAATATAATATAGTATGATATATATCAATAATATAATAAAGTATGATATATATATAAATATAATAAAGTATGATATATATATATATAAAATAAAGTGTGATATATATAAATAATATAATAAAGTATGATATATATAAATAATATAATAAAGTTTTTGTAATACCCTGAATGTCTTTTAAATGATTAATAGTTAATTAATATTGACATTTCCACACACATTTTAATCTTCGTCTTAAGCGTACGAACGCAATGTAACGTCACAGAGTCCATTATCGGACAGTATGAATTATTTGCCATTTCCTCTGTATTGACATCTCCACACACATTTTAATCTTCATCATAAGCAGCCGAATGAAATGTAATACCACAGAGTCCATTATCGGACAGTATATGTGTTATCCAGATATGATGTTTGAGCCCAATTTACCTGAAAATGTTGAAATCCGTGGTTCTCGAGCCGAGTCTCCGGAGCAGCCAGGCCCGGATGCCCTCCTCCGCTTTATCCGCCCACTAGAAGAAGTAACGTTTAAACACACAGATCCTCCGGCTGTCTGTGTTAATGTTCCCAAAGAGACAAGTATCCTCCGAAACACACCAGATAAATGGTGAAGGGGTGTGTGAGGACGGACAGCTGGAGACCGAACCCCCTAAATGTGTTTAGTGAGGCGGTGAGAGCAGTTTAAAGAGGCTGGAGGAGGATCTGATCTGATGTCGACAGAGAGGAGACGGAGGGAGTAATGAAAGCAAGCGGCCATCAAGCACGTAGCCGTTAATCAGGACACTTCCTGTAGTGTTTCAGAATAAAAGCGACCATTATGTCGTACTTTATTACAACTTTCAAAATAAATGTTTCACAGTCCCAGTATTCAAAATAAAAGTAATAACAGCCAGTAATATCCAATCTAATCCAAATTTATTTATAAAGCACATTTAAAAACAACAAAAGTTGACCAAAGTGCTGTACAATTATACATAAAAACATAAAAACAACACAATAAAACACTAAGACCAACTTAAAACCATCAGGACATTAAAATAATAAAAGCGTTAAGACCAATAGGAAAGGAAAAAGGATTAAAATAGTCAACTCTCATGCTGAGCCAAAAGCCAAGGAATGAAAGTGCGTTATATCTAGATAGCCTGCACAGATAGTTATATACATGCATGCATAGTATACATATATTCTCAAGGTTGTTTTTATATAGCTTGTCTATGTCTTGTACTATTATTACTTTACTTTACTTCACTTTATTATTACTGTTATTCTCTCTTTATTTGTTTTTACTTATTTATATGTGTATGTGTATATATATATGTATATATATATAAAATCATACTTTATTATATTTTTTATATATATATATAAAATCATACTTTATTATATTATTTATATATCATACTTTATTTCAAAAGATCAATAGAGTAATTATTTCAGATATTTCATTACAAAAAAAATCAGCAAAAATATAAAATAAGTATAAAAATAATATAAAAATGAAATTAATTATACAACAAATAAAATGTAAGGAAAGAAAAAGACAAACAAAAAATATAAAAAGGGAAAAAAACAATTGGGGTCTGTTAAACAATTGGAATAAATTTGAAATGTCTAATGTAATACATCTTATAGTTAACTTATACCAAAATATATGTTCAAATGATTCATTTTAAAATAATCCTTGAGATTATTAGATGGTGGTTTGCTTCCGGTCGTGGCTATAATAAAAATGATAAGATTTACCATAGACTCTATGTAAAAAAGATTAACAATGAAATACATTTTCAGGAAATGAATGTGTCATCAAAAAGTTGTGAATATCCTATTTAATTTCTCTTTCCCTAATTTCTTTATTTCTTTATTTTTAAATGGGACATTGGACACAAATTGGACAGACAACTACTGTATAAACATAACGAGCATTAAGTTTAATATTTGGTTGTGTGGCGCCACCTGCTGGATAAAAGCTGCAATTAATTTAATCCTATTGTTGAACAATGGTTATTATCATCCTGTAAGGATTTACAGTGCTAATATTTCACAATAATCTTGATGTTTAAAGGCATTTACCCCTTCTGGTATCTGGTCATGCAAATATTTTGGTTTTCACTGGAGTGGGTTTTAAAGGTCCCATATTGTAAAAAGTGAAATTTTCATGTCTTTTACATTATAAAGCAGGTTTAAGTGCTGTATAAATACTGTTAAACTATCAAAACGCTCAATATACGGAGAAACACCCACAGCCCGTATTCAGAAATTGCGCGTTTGAAACAAGCCGTTAGGATTTCTGTCCATTTGTGATGTCACAAATATACAATATTTAGACCATCGCACGGTTTTAAATGTAAACATTCTAAATGTGTCCCAGTTTATTTCCTGTTGCAGTGTATGTGAATGACATCAGCTGACAGGAAGTAAACATGGACCCAAGCTCTGTTTGCAATTCTGTTGAAATGCGCTAAAACGGAGCGTTTCAGACAGAGGGTCAATACAGGTATATTCAGACAGGCAGTAAGAGGAAAATAATGTGTTTTTTGAACATTACAGCATGAAAACATGTTCTAGTAGATATAAATCATGGACCCAAGCTGTTGCCTAGCAACGCAATTCTGTTGCAATTCCATTGACATGCACTAAAACGGAGCGTTTCAGACAGAGGGTAAATACAGATATATTCAGACAGACAGTAGGAGGAAAATAAAGTTGTTTTTTTTTAACATTACAGCATGTAAACATGTTCTAGTAGAAACACAAAATACAAGTATGAACCTGAAGATGAGCACGATATGGGACCTTTAAGATCTCTAAATCTGCTGCAGTAAAACAGTGGAGGTCAATTAAATTCCCTTTGTGCTCCTCTAGGATAATCTCCATAATCATGTTGGGAGTGTTTCTTCTGTAGAAGAACCTATATATGAAGTAGTCTCCACTGTATTGACACAATGTACATGTGACAGCATGTCTGTGGGCGTGTTGTGATCTCTCTGTACTTTAACCCAGTTAGTCAGTCAGATAGTTCACTCTCTCTAGTCAGGATACACAACCGGACCGGTAACGATGTCTCGGGCTGCGGAGAGACTCAGACTGCTCATCAATCACCTCGATCGACCAGCTGCAGTGATTGTATCCTTTATGTTGGATCCTCCGGAGCTGCACCGAGCAGAGCAGAGCAGCCTGACCGTTATCTGCTCACCCAGCAGCGGGTAGGTCAGCTGGAGGAGACCGAGGTCCCGCTGTGGACTACAGGCCTCTGAGAATATGAGGTGTTAATACAGGATTAATGTATACTATTATTGATTATGAATGCTTTATAAACGTTAATGCTTCTTGCACTCAAAGACACAGGAAGAGAGACACCGTTATTATTGAATAACAATGCCGCCATGTTTTGTTTCTGTGACGTTATAACCGTTACCGACCGTTATAAAGCTTATCTTAAAGGTCCCATATCGTGCTCATTTTCAGGTTCATACTTGTATTTTGTGTTTCTACTAGAACATGTTTACATGCTTTAATGTTAAAAAAAACTTTATTTTTCTCATACTGCCTGCCTGAATATGCCCCTCTGTCTGAAACGCTCCATTTTAGCTCATTTCAATGGAATTGCCTTTGCTAGGCAACAGTTTGGGTCCATGTTTACTTCCAGTCAGCTGATGTCATTCACATACACTGCAACAGGAAATAAACTGGGACACAGTTAGAATGTTTACGTTTAAAACCATGTAATGGTCTAAATATTGTATATTTGTGACATCACAAATGGACAGAAATCCTAACGGCTTGTTTCAAACGTGCAATTTCTGAATACAGGCTGTGTGTATTTCTCCGTATATTGAGCGTTTTGATAGTTTAACAGTATTTATATAGCACTTAAACCTGCTTTATAATATAAAAGACCTTAAAATCACTTTTTACAATATGGGACCTTTAGAAGAACTCAGAAGGCTAATCTGTCTGATTTTAGGTCAGTTGGAACAATATGAGCTTGCGTATTTTTTATCTTGAATTATTAATAAGTTAAATTAAAAATTCGAATGCTTTTCTATTTCTTTCACTTTTCACTTTCTCGTTTCCTTGACTGACTTTCTTCAGGGTGCTGCACCAACTTCTTCTGCTCAAACTTTCACCTACAGTCACCCACAGAGACTGAGGTAAGGACACACCTTTAGTGTTAGATGACACTGTAATAATTCCAACACAGCCTTTTGTCACCAGATTATTATTATCTACTATTATACAATCAATGTGGGAGCGTATCTACTGTATGTCCTCAGTGTCCTATATTCCCCAGGTCAGTATCCTCTTAAAAGTCCCATATTGTGCTAATTTTCAGGTTCATACTTGTATTTTGTATTTCTACTAGAACATGTTTACATGCTGTAATGTTAAAAAAATAACTTTATTTTCCTCATACTGTCTGCCTGAATATACCTGTATTTATCCTCTGTCCGTTTTAGCACATTTTGACGGAATTGCAACGGAATTGCGTTGGTAGGCAACAGTTTGAGTACATTTTTGGGTACGTTTACTTCTTGTCAGCTGATGTCATTCACATACACTGCAACCAGAAATAAACTGGGACACATTACGAATGTTAACGTTTAAAATCGTGTGATAATCTAAATATTGTATATTTGTGACATCACAAATGGACAGAAATCCTGACGGCTTGTTTCAAACGCACAATTTCTGAATACAGGCTGTGCGTATTCTTCCATATATTGAACATTTTAATACTTTCACAGTATCTATATAGCACTTAAACCTGCTTTATACTATACCAGACATGAAAATCTAACTTTTTACAATATGGGACCTTTAATATATCTCATTAAGGAGACCCTACAACAGGTTTATGTTCTCACGTTTCATGTTTTTCATGATTCCCTGAGTCAGTTATGTTTTAAACACCCACCGACAGCTTATAGCCCATTGATATTACACCCTTAAATTTGCATACATTTATGTTTTTCAGCCGTCAGAAATGGTGACCTCGTGTTGCTGGCTCTCTGCGGTCACAGATTTCGGTGTAACACCAGCAGGACAGTTTTCTTGCCTTTAGACATTGATATCTTTGACATTGATTTTTACCATTCAAACTGCATTTGAAACTTCCATCTCTCTTCGTTGTTTTGCAATTTGAACTTTGAAGATAGCCCTTACCAATCTCTAACTATAAACGAGGACTCTGTGAACATACAGTAGGAATGACCCCATCCAGGTTTATCATTCACCTTCGACACAGTTTCCCCAGTGCTCCCTTTGATCACGTCCCACTTTTCTGCTCTCTGTGTGTGAGAGACAGCAAAACAAGCCTAGTTAAGGCGCAGTTCATGTTTCATAATCAAAGTTCCTGAAAAGTCTCCCATATCCTGCTGCTCGTTAACACCAGTGGCAGGTGGTGACTTGTTTTTTTCTTAGCCAAGAACATGGAATTGACTGTAAATCCAATATGACTTGAATGTAACATTCACATAAACACTGCCTATCAATCATTTCCCATTTATAGTAACCTTTCATAGCACATATGGTGATAATGTTGTGTTATCACCTTGCTTTGGTAGATACAGCTGTGATACCAACCTGCTGACCCCAGAGCAACGACTCTTCTATGAGGAAAATGGCTTCATCCTCATCAAGAATCTGGTGTCTGAAGAGGACATCGACAAGTTCAGGTGACCATCAGAAACTCTGGCAAAGAAAAAACAGATATAAAGTGGCAATCTATGACTCCACAGTGAAACTCTTTTAGATACGTGCTGATGAGTTGTGAGGTGAGCTGAATGTGTGTCAATCTGCGTTCTTCAGGAAGGAGTTTGAACGGATCTGTCGACAGGAAGTGACGGTTCCTGGTATGACGGTGATGAGGGACGTGGCGATCGCTAAGTCGGAGTTCGTCCCCGATCAAAAAGCTGTCACCAAACTCCAGAATTTCCAGGAAGATCCTGAACTGTTCAAGTACTGCGCCTTACCACAGGTAGCCTACAACACACACACACAAGTAGATCACAGCAGGTTCTTTGTTTTATCGGTTGGCTTCAAGCCTCTTTCAATGAATACTTCAAGATGCAGCGTGTCACAGTTTAAATATCCTTATTTTTATATCATTGTCAAACAATTTGGTATTTGATATGCATTTTTTTTAAAGCCACTTTGTGTAGACTTTGGCACCCCCTAGTAGTAGTAGCAGTATCAAAAAATCACAGATTTGACCCCACACTGAGAGGGTTAGGCTGAATGCATTACATAGACCAGTTTTTACTCAACATATCAACAGAATAAACTCTCATTTTCTTTTAAAAAGCAGCTTAAGTTTGGAATAATTTAACGCTGTGATAAAATGTATGCTTTCCTATGTCAGATCCTGAATTATGTGGAGTGTTTCACTGGACCCAACATCATGGCCATGCACACAATGCTGATCAACAAACCTCCCGATGCAGGTATGGAGCAATTAAAGAGGACCTATTATGCTTTCCCTCCTTTCCTTTATAGTTTTATTTGTGCATGTAAAATGTCTGCAAAGTTACAAAGCCCAAAGTCTGCTCCTGAACTGCCTCGCTTGAAGTCCTGCCTTTTCTTCCATAACGTGGTGATGTCACCAAGTAACACATTTGCATAATACTGGTTTTCGTTTATCTGGAAAACCACTGGAACCACCTCAGAGATCCCTGAACCTCAATGTGGGAGCCGCTGTATTAAAGCCTTTTCCCCTCTTTTAAATTAAGCCTCATACAATTTTATCCAAACATCAACTGCTTTCTGTTTCAGGTAAGAAGACGTCCCGTCACCCGATGCATCAGGATCTGCATTACTTCCCGTTCCGCCCAGCGGACAGGATCGTCTGTGCTTGGACGGCGATGGAGAAAGTGGACCGGCAGAACGGCTGCCTGGTCGTCCTACCGGGAACGCACACCGGCACGCTTCAGGAGCACGACTACCCAGAGTGGGAGGTATATAAACACACATGAAATTCTTCAGGAAAGCATGATAACACCTGCTAGGAGGTACATACAGTATACACTGTTTCATGTATCCTCAGGGTGGCGTAAACAAGATGTACCACGGAGTGCGTGGATACGATCCGAAGCTCCCCAGGGTGCACCTGGAGATGGAGAAGGGCGACACCGTCTTCTTCCACCCGCTGCTGATCCACGGCTCTGGCATGAACTCGACGCAGGGCTTCCGCAAGGTACTATACTACCCACAATCCACCTGGTGTCTCGGCATTTCCTTAAATAATCTCATTAACAACTAATGTGATGAAATATATTATAAATTTAAAGGAAATAGTGTGTGAACATGTGTGTGTTTCCAGGCCATCTCCTGCCACTATGCCAGCGCTGACTGTTATTACATCGATGTGAAGGGAACCACACAGGAAAACATAGAGAAAGAGGTGATGGAAATCACAACCAGGAAGTACGGCGCGGACCTCAACATCACTTTTATGGTAAGACATTCACATTAACATTACATTCCTCCATGACCACATGGTGTTAGTCAGACAAAACACATGAACAGATAAATATGATGATGAATGACAGCTTGTATATTGTTGATATTTGGCTTGTAGTGTCTAAATATGTCTGTCATTGCAAGCGTACACTTTAAAGCTTAGCTCAATGAGAGGCCAGTGATGATAACAAATTTGTCCCCGGGGGGGAACCTAGAATCAGAGCCTACAGGTGGACGGAGGTGGGGCTGATAAATATGAAAGAGTGAGATCGAGCAGCGAAGGGTTAAAAAGTCTGGATCTAGTTTAGGATTCTTAACGTTTTTTTCTTATAATTCACACAGATAAAAGATTACAAATGAAGCCAGCATGTTGATATTTGGCATCTAAGTTCTGATCTTGTCACCCTGCCTGCAAGTGTACACTTTAAAGCTTAGTGCAATGAGAGAGCAGAGAGCAGCGATAACAAACTTAAAGCTGCATTGGACACAAAGCCAGACACTAGTTATCTATTATGAGTAATCCCCTATGTATGGGCCAGGTAGCAGGTTCCATGTGGTCTTTCAGCAGCTAGTGAAATCAATGTAGGGACATTAAATCAACACATCTACTGGATACACTCCCAGTGATCCAGTAGATCCCAGTGCTTCATCATGTTTTCTCTACTGGAAGGGCACCCTAAAGGGGACTTCATCATGTTTTCTCTACTGGAAGGGCACCCTAGTGGGCCCTTTATCATGTTTTCTCCACTGGAAGGGCACCCTAAAGGGGACTTCATCATGTTTTCTCTACTGGAAGGGCACCCTAGAGGTCACTTCATCATGTTTTCTCCACTGGAAGGGCACCCTAAAGGGGACATCATCATGTTTTCTCTACTGGAAGGGCACCCTAGAGGGCACTTCATCATGTTTAATCTACCATAGAGGCATCCAACTACATAATATTAAAGTCACACTTAGCAGAGCAACTATCTATTAAATGGTAAAATTACAGTCGCTATGTTATAACTCGCAATAACAAGCTGATGTCTTGTTATTGTTTACAAGCGGGAGATCTGCGACAATGAAATCCTCCATTACATGTGTCTGTCATGAGCTATATTTACTTTGCGGTAAGCAAAGCAACAAGTGTTTGGGAGCTTGGAACCCATCATAGGAGAAACATGGTAGCATGTCTGTCTGTGTTGTTATATGTCATTATCATACAGTACATATAACTGACATTGAGCTCACCAAGCATGTCATAGGGATGCATCTTGTCACCACATCACAAAGGGAGGCTACGGGCTGAAGCTGAGTGGGAAAGAAAGCAACCATTTCTTGGGCTTAAAGGGACTGTTAGTAACTTCTTACACGTATAAATCAATCCGGGTCGGTGTTCACTGACTGCGCTGTGTGTGTTGATGTGTGTGAGGCTCCGACACAGACATGGAAAGGAGGCTTGGTCACGGGCAGACATGGGTCTTGGGGTATGACACATGCGTAGTGTAACTGAAGCTGCAGCCGTGCGTTGCGATTGGTTCAATTTCGGCGAGGGCAGACCAGATTTTACTGCCCGTGTGTTGTACCCCAAAGGTATGACGCATACTCAGCCTTCTTCCATACGCTTTGCAGAGCAGCAGGAAGAGGCTGCAGCTTTAGCCCCGGAGCCCGTATGTACGCTGAACTGACCCTTTAACTCTTGTTTCCCCTACAGGACGCCTGGGCTTTCCGAGGCCGTCTGGTGCAAGGAGAGAGGACTTCACTGTAAAAGCCACCACAGGCACGCTACGGAAAAAAAACGCCACATCGTTGCAGGGTGATAAAGAAAAACAGATCTTGTTATCTAATCTTTCTAATCATGTAATCCCTATTTCCTTTAAATATGGGGGGTTTTTTTTAGATTATTAACTGTTTATTTAATTGAGGCTTTGAGTTTGTGCTCATTTTAACACTTAACACCGTTCTAACAGGAAACATAAAGTACTGTTTAAATATAAAACGTCAGTAACCTCGAGTAAATCACTCCACAGTCATACAGAATAAAGCTCATGAGTACGCCTGCTGCTACTTGCTTTACAGTATTTATAACAAAATGCTGTTTAATTTACCAAAACCATAGTGAAAGGGATGTTTAATGATGATTTATGTCATGTTGATTAAGAAAAGTAAGCATTATGGGTGATAGAGAAGTAAAGCGAGGTTGAGAGAGAGAGATAAAGTAGAATGAGAGAGAGAATCATGAAAGAGCAGAATTGTGTGAATAATCAGTGTTGATTGTAGCTCTTGTTGTTAATCACCACTAACAGAGGCCTTGACCTAAATACTGCCTTATAAATGTATCAACATGTTAATGTTCTTTTTTCAGTTTAATGATGAATGAATGTTTGTTTTCTAGAATCATGCTGTGACAAATGTTTTAATAACATTAAATAATAAAAACTATATTAATGAGACCTTGCTTCATTTCCTTTCAAAAGGTTCATATCATTAAGAACTACCTTTGCAAAGTTGCGCCATATTTTTCTCGCTAGCCGATCAGAGCAGCTTTTTTGGGAGGAGGTCTTAAAGAGACAGGCGCTAAAACGGAGCGTTTCAGACAGAGAGTGAATACAGGTATATTCAGACGGACAGTAGGAGAAAAATAATGTGTTTTTTGAACATTAAAGCATGTAAACATGTTCTAGTAAAAACCCAAAACTACAAGTATGAACCTGTTAATTAAGCATATGTCCCCTTTAAAGCTTCAGACACAGAAACACACACCTGCCCTCTGACCTGTAATGTCATTTGATAACAGTCAGTGGTGTCATACGTAATTAACATAATTAAGTGCTAATAATGTAATAAAATCTTGAAATGGACACAGTATTGATATATAACATACAATAATCTATGACATTAAGTAATATATAGATTATTTTTAATCAAGTAAGTAACATTATCATTCATTTAAACCAAGGAAAAATAGCTGCATTCAGGGACAGCATGCTCTGATTGGTTGATGATTTATTTATGTATTTATTTATTTGTTTATCTGAATAATCATATGTTCAAGCGATAAATAAACTGTGAACTCTGGTCTCGTTTCTGGTGAGATTGTAAATTATGTAACCAGAGAGAGGAACTCCAAAACACAAGGGATTATGGGTAAGAGCTTGGAAAGACAAACATCAGTCATAAAGTCTCATCAGATAAGACTGGTTTTATTGGCACTCTTGTTGACAGATTACAATGACCCAGACAGGTCATTGTCGAGTACAGCCATGTGACTTCAGTTTGAGATTTAGTTGGTCTGGAATTGGACAGCACCAACCTGAATATATTAAATTAAAAAAACATTAAAAAATACAGTTTTTTAAAGGAACAGTGCGTAGCATTTCGGGGGATCTATTAGCAGAAATGGATTATAATATTCATAACTATGTTTTCATTAGTGTATAATCACCTGAAACTAAGAAGTGTTGTTTTTGTTATCTTGCACTCAGTGGCTCATATTGCAGTCTTGGAAAGGGAGGAGTCAGCAGAGGGCCACTCAGTTGGTTGCAATCTGCAACCACACCACTAGATGCCGCCAAATCCTACACACTGTACCTTTAAAGGATTTGCCAGCTGAATCTGCCTTCAATACATGTTAAAATCATACACGCTGCTCTAGAGAAAGTTGCTCAACACTGAATGACACTCGAACAGCAACAGTCACATGTCGGTCTCGGAGGGTTTGACTGTTTTCAGACGGAGGCCTGGTTATTTCCTGGCTCTGCACGCTGGAACCCCTCAAAGAACACCTGATCCAGCACAGCTAAGAATATGTGTGTGTTTGTGGTTCTGTTTAAACAGCGTCTTTGTTCAAACCCAGAGGGAAGCTCTGGGCTCTTTAATTCAGAAATGCAGGAAATCCATTCATATCCAGGAGAGCTGAGATGTGGAAGCCAGTGGGCGGTAAACTGACACATGCATATGAACCATACAGTCTATCATATGAACAAACACCAAATACCATAGAAGCAAACTCACATTTACATATATCCACCCTCATATGCAAAAAACATTAATGCATGCACACCCACAAGCAAAATATGCATAAAAACACATGCACATTCACATACATATAGAAATCTCTCACACACAGGGGGCCTCACTGCAGGCTCATTTACTGCTAAATGTTTCCCAGACTGCAGATCTGTTGTCGCTTTTCTGAGCAAAGCGGGCCAGTTGCCTCTGCCCAGTTTCCTTTAGAGGAAACACATACCAGATTTCACTGCATCGCACACATTCGAAGGGAAAATCCGTAGCTACTCATGCATCAATTTAAAGCAAAACCTCCTCTCATACAGTTCAATAGCTCGCAGCATATTGTGGCATTAACTACAGCAACAAGGTGTGCTAGACCCTGAAGTCACTCATACCTGGAATGATAATGAATGGGTCCAATACAGAATCGAGATGCTACCACCTGCACACACTCCGCCTGCAAGGGGAATATATACGTCATTCATATGGAAAGGTAACAATGCACAATAGAACAGGCCATAAAGCCAACAAAAGGTTTAAACGTTAAACTCTCTGTTATTACATAGTGTTATAAAGTGGGATTATTTTGTAATACCTACACATTATCTATAGCTATAATATTATACCTATACAGTATAATATATCTTCTCTTGAGAGGATTTCAGCTTTTAACTTTGCAGTCTTCAAACTGACTTATTTACCTCACTTAAAAAGGTGCTAAATTCAAAATTCAGAGCATTAATAGGGGAGAGCGGGGTGAGTTGAGCCAGTCTTTACTTGAAGCGTCTTTTAAGTGTAACTTCCTAAAGCGCTAACACGTGTGAGAGGTTTTTTTCACTTCATCCTACAGGCCCAAAATGGCCATTGACATCCAGAATGAATCTTTGATAACCGATTGGTTGGAGGTGAGAGAAGTGTCCTCATTCGTGTCAGCTCATCCACCGATATAAGACAATATGAGCCACGATTTATGGGACTTTATGACCGAATCGTGGTTTCCATTCTGCTGTCTTCTTCTTTTACATTCACCTCACCCTATCACTCCTTGTTTTCTTCTTCTTCTTCTTCTTCTCCCTTGGGCAACTGATATTCCAGCAGCCTCTCTCCCCTCCCTGAGCCTTTCTCTTCTTCTTTCTCCTCCCACTCTCCCTGCCTCTCCCACCTTCCTCCCTTCCCTCCCTTATCACTCTCTCCTCTCTCACTTCACTTCACTTCAGTTAGGTGTGCTGTTAAGTCCAGTAGAGGTTTTGCCTTTATCTCTCTCAAGATGTTCTGGACTCGAGTCTTCATGCTCTCTTTGCTCTTCACCCTCCTCATCTTCATCTGTGAGTACCTTGTCTGGGTGGGTGGGTAAAAAGTATTTTTGTGGGGGATTATACATCCTCAGGGGAGATAAGCAGTATATTTGTGAGGATATAAAGCACTGATATGTGCGGTCCTCCTTTAATATAGAGAAGAAAACCTAAACCTGGTAGTATTTTGTTGCCTCGAACACGACCTTAGACCTTTTGTTTTTTAATCTGTCAAAGTTGATGTAAATTCCAAATTTGTTTTCAAATTTCAGCTTCATAATAATAACGTCGGGGATCAATATGAATCAATTTGTAAAACTTTTGTTGTTTTCAGTCATGTACGTTTGACTATTCGAGCCAAGGAAACATTTTTTCTTTAATCCAAGGAGAAGGAAAAAAAGCGGTATTTCTGCCTGGAGATGTCTAGTAGTCCTCCAGAGGACAGCCTGAATGTCACAAGCTCAGTTTCCACTATGAGACATGTGTCCAGAGGACGGCTGACCAATCAGCGAACTACCGGGCGTGGTCGAGAAAATTATGAGAATGAGCAACACTAATTTGAAGTTCACTTTACTCACTGTGGTAGATGGTTTAACAAGGCGAGACATCTTACAATTTATAGTAAATACGAGAAATTATGTCTATTTTAATCCTGTTCAATCTGCCACATTGATCATCTATAAAGGGACAATTATGGTCCACGCAGCCTTCCGTATATCGGTGACGACAGAGGTCCGCCTGTACTACTAATCTTGAGTGAAGCAATTTCTATTTATCTGTATGTTCTGCTTACATTTATATTTTGTTTGCGGTTTCTTTTGTATCGTCTTTGAGACCGAGCAGAGTGAGATACAGTTTTACAACTTTCAACATGCATTTGCTAATAATGTTCTTACAATATTGCCCCCATACGCATGCTTTAGTGTAAAGACAGGACATTATAATTTCTCCTTTTCCACACAGTTTCCAGTGTGGTGGAAAGCGCAGCAGTCCGGGACAACTCAAAAGCAAAAGCGAGCGATCCTAAAGGTGATACATGTTCAACGTTTTTAACTATTTCACAAAACCTCGCTCCACATTTCCTCCCTATATTTGACCTCCACCTTCTGACTTCTAGGCCCAGCACGGCAGGTGTTCATGCCCGAGTCGGACGCCTCCAACTTCTTCAAACGCCGCAGTCGCCGCTCAACCCGCTACTATGAGCTCCAAGGTGAGTTCTTCAATATCTGTTTAACATGTCGACTTAAAGGCAAAAGATAACAGTAGTTGGCTCGGTAACACTTCATTATACAGGGCTGCAAATTTCATGGTAATTAGGTGATAATTAGCAAGTAACCTATTTGAAATTTCTTTGGAATTACTACCAAATTACCCCAAATATTGACCTCAAGATTTATCGAAAAATACTTTATTATAAACATTATTTAATAATGATATGCTAAAATAGCATATAGTTGTTCAAATAGGGCCTGTAGGCTTGAGAAGCGGCTCTGCGCTGCTCTTCATCGGAAAAGACCAAAAAAAAAACAAAAAGACACAGACTAATGTGATGATTCAGGGAGTTTTTTTTTTAAAGAAATTTCAAATAAATGATTTGCTAATTATTATCTATTTATCAGCAGACATGGAAATAAAACATATCAATTAACTTTGTATTTTTTTTCCTGGAAATGTAATAATTAAATTACTAGCTATTGGGTAATAGAAGAATATAATTATTAAATAATGTTTATAATGAAGTAATTTTCGATACATTTTGAGGTAAATATTGGGGTAATTTGGCAGTAATTCCAAAGAAATTTCAAATAGGTTAAAATTTGCAGACCTGTAAAATGAAGTGTTACCGTTGGCTGCTGTTATCCACCAGAATTAAATTGTTTTGAGCCGTGCGCTTGAGGGCTATCTGTCAATCCCAGAAGAACGGCAAGAAAATGAGTAAAGTGGTTGGTCTGAAGATGACGGGGTAAGGGGGTTATATTTATTTATATTTGGTGTCATGTGTGGTTATCGCGGCCACACTGTGGACAGTCTTAAATATGGCACGTTTGGCCTTCCGTACAGAACTCACTATGTGGGAGTGTTGGTTTATTGGACTCTGAGGACGATATGGTTTGAGGTTTTGACTGCAAGCTGCGAAAATTCAAGAGAGAAATAGAAAGAGAGTAATGGAAATTTCAAGCAGGTGTCGTTCTATACTGTACCGGCTCTTTAATCTGTGACACACACACACACACACACACACACACACACACACACACACACACACACACACACGCTGGAGGCTGCAGAAGGAGTCACAGGGTAGTATGGAGCAGTCCCTCTCTCTCTCTCTCTCTCTCTCTCAGTCTCAGTCACTACAATAACCCCATTCAGACGCTGCCAGCGTCGGTACGCTACACAACGCCAACACACTTCAGACCAAGTGAACAAACACACGGATAAGAGGACAATTCTGCAGGAACTTATTATCATAATACTCTATCACCAAAATAACTTCAAACAGGATTCTTGTCTTCCTTCAGCTCGGAGATAAAAGCAGAATAATGACCAGACTTACCAAAACACTGCTGACAACAGTGATGCTTATATTTCTAGTGAAGTCTTCTTTTCTGGTGGTACCTCCATCAGAGCGGTCCGGGGCAGGCCTCCAGGGACAGGCTGCAGGTCCTTTCACCTCGCCCGACCATCAGAGCACCAAAAGGGGGCCTCGGCTCTGGACAAACAGGAACCACATTCTTGGAAAAAAATAAAAACACTTGTGTCTCTTGCCAGCTCGGATCAGGAGAACCTGAAAGGAGCAGCAGAGCGAGTGTTTGTAAGGACCAGAAAGTGATGCACAGGTTGTGTAGGGTAATCCTGATGATGTGGTTTGTCAGCCAATTTCATTATTTCATTTTAACCTGATTGAAGTCTAAGATACACAATTTTTAAGAGAAAAGAGGAACTTTTATATGCAATATTTCCAACAGATGTTGGATGATTGCATAACCAAAAAAAATGGTAATGCATTTATACAGCACTTTTCTAGTTTTCCGACCACTCAAAGCGCTTTACACTACAGCATTCACACACACATTCATACACTGATGGCAGAGGCTGCCATGCAAGGTGCCAACTTTGCATATCAGGATCTGATCTAAATACTCATTCACACACCGATGGCACAGCCTTCGGAAGCAATTTGGGGGTTAAGTGTCTTGCTCAAGGACACATCGACATGTGACCGAAGCAGCCCCAGTGTCAAAGATGTAATGTGTGAGCATGCTAACATCTGCTAATTAGCTCTTTTTTTATCTCAACACAAAGGCAGCTGAGGTTGATAAGAAGGCCAGATTTTTTGAACTGGTTTTTATTCATAAACTAAAGTATTTGACCGGATGATGGAGCCGATCCACCCACTAGTTGTTGAGACACAAAATGTCAACCTCATGGTGGCACTACAAGCGGAAAAGTTAGTAGGTTTCCTCCTCTTAGGACAGTGAGGAGAGTTTAGGGGAATCACTAAAGTCATTACGATTCATCCTCTGGGAGTGTAAATGTTTGTACAAAATATCTGTTGAGATATTTCAGTGTGGACCAAAGCGGTATACCGACCTCCATCTATCAGTATCAGTAACCTTTCCCTTCTTCTCATCTCCACAGCCGAGCAGAGAGTAAAGATTGCTGCGAGCGAGCGGAGGAGGGAGTACAACGAGGAGCAACTGGACGAGTACGAGAACTACGTCGAGGAGGAGCGTGACGGTGAGACCTGGATGCTTTCACTGTCTTCCCTCGAATCGAGGGTACAGTCATCATAAAGCTTGACTGACAAAATGACAAACAGAAGCAGAAATTAATAGAGAAATAACCTTCCATCAAACCCTCACTTTCACCCCGTCCACAGAGGACTGAAGTTTAACATTACGTGTATCTCAAAATCAACTGAATGAAGCAGAAAGATGAGAGAGACTTCGTATCAGTAAACACATCCTTGCGAAAAACCTAGTCGTCACGGCATAGAGAGAACGCATTGAGGAGAGACAGATAGCGTTTGGATCCTTCCCGAACCCCTCGACACCCACGAGCCTCTGGACCGCAGCGGAGGGCCTGAGGCTCCGCGCTGAATCGAAAGCGTCCATTTGTGGTCGACCCCAAGCTGACAATCTTCCCTGCGGTCATCTGTCTGGTGTGATATAGTTGCAGTGTCAGTTTCTAAACTAAGAACTGCTCGCCATAAAGATGTGTGTGGGTTTTTAAGATACAAAGTGTTCTTTGGGTGGTTTGGGACAATGAGGCGTTACAGGAGGAACAAAAAGATCTCCACAAGGCCACGGAAAACACAGAAGGGTTTGTAGAAACTGGCTTATTATTATATGTTTTCACCGGCATTGGTTTGTTGGTTTGTTTGTTTGTCTGTCAGTTAGCACGATCACTCTTTCTTTGGAGGGGTGGGGTGTGGCACAATGACAATCAATTCGATTTTGGTGGCGATGCAGATCATGATTCGGAGACATCGAGGCGCTGCGGGAGCTGCTGGCCGTCCGCGGTGAGAAAGAACAAAGCGGTAGATGACGGGATGAGAGACAACGTAGTGTAGCGTTATACAGACATAACAAGGCTGCTGAATAAGAGACACATCCGCCGATATGTTACACGGAAACACACCGTGTTCATAACAAGCCGACCACCTCACAGTACCGCCAGCTGTGAGCTGAGATCTGTTTTTAAAGTCAGGCAGCTTGGCGGAGGTCTGTGCTCTCCATTATAAAGCTCCGTAGAGCTGAGGGGAACGGCAAAGTCCGGTGATAATTCTCACTACGATCGACCCTTATCATATATAAGTAGTCATGTGATCCTTTGGAAATATACAAATATTGATTATAGCCACTTTAAATTTAACTTTTTTTATCCACAGAGCAAAATGAGAGAACGAGGGAGATGAATGAGCAGTTTCGAGAATATCACTACGACGGCCTCCAGCCTCGCTACTACTGGTTCCACTGAGCAGCACTCTGTCGCGTGGCGGGCCGGGGCTACAGCACCTCTCATCGGAGCCGTGCTAATATACTCACATCACCTGTACTTTTGACACTTTGAGAGCAAGTGTTAAAGTTATGTCCATTTATATTTTTTACTTTAATGTACAAGATAAAGGTTTTCTTTGCTTATTTTTTTTTTTTTTATAAAAAATTAATTGTGCAATATGTGTCTCCACGTCAAACTGTAAAATGTATTAAAAGTGCAGTTTTTGTATTGTACATGTAAGCTAAACTTTATCATATTAAATGTACACAATGTTTTGCATGCCTGTTTTTAATACTTTTTTTTTACATGTACAGAAGCTATACAAGTCGTTTTATGTCAGCTTGTGGCATTGACAGCAATAAATCAACCGTACAATAACAACTGACTTTGATTTATTTTTGCAAAGAAACTGACTTTATGTCTTTAAAAGGTCCCATACTGTAAAAAGTGAGATTTCCATGTCTTTTATATTATAAAGCAGGTTTAAGTGAAAACAAAACGCTCAATATACGGAGAAATACACACAGCCCATATTCAGAAATTGTGCGTTTGCAACAAAACCGATTTTTGTCCATTTGTGATGTCACTAATATACAATATTTAGACCATTACACGGTTTTAAACATAAACATTCTAAGTGTGTCCCAAGTTTATTTCCTGTTGCAGTCGATGTGAATAACATCAGCTGACAGGAAGTAAACATGGACCCAAACTGTTGTCTAGCAACGCAATTCTGTTGAAATGCACTAAAACGGAGCTTTTCAGTCAGAGGGTGAATACAGGTATATTCAGGCAGACAGTATGAGGAAAATAAAGATTTTTTTTAACATTACAGCATGTAAACATGTTCTATTAGAAACATAAAATACAAGTATGAACCTGAAAATGAGCACGATATGGGACCTTTAAGTCAAAATGGCAAATAAAGATGAGTTTCCTGATTCTCAGACCACTGATGTGTTTTAACTCACCCCAGCTCACTGTCTGGTATTTGGAGTATTTAAAGGGAGGGAGGCGGTGTGTGGAATAAAAGAGAAGATGAGGTGAGCTGCAGAAGTCATCAGGCTGAGATGAATTCCACATTCCTGAGTGGAAATATTAGACACAAACTGGGCAGAGGAGAGACAGAGGAGGTGGAGAGAGGAAAGAAAAAGAACAGTAGCAACGGGATAATGTGCACAAATGAAACCCTCAAAACAATGTGGCATGGCACTCCGTACTTACTAATCACAAAGATTCAATTTTAAAGACTTATTGTATCTCTATACTGTGAGTCCACCTCAGACCTTTTCCTGTTCAAGGCCACGTTGGCTCGCAGATTTGAGTGAGCGCCACCTGGCCTCGGCGGTCGTCGCTCCGACACATGGAGTGTTTCTGTCCCCGATTCAGGAGACTGCTTCAGTCACTATGAAATATAAAACAGGAAGTGAGCTTCTTAAAAGGCAATAATGTAATAACTACCTACTGACATAATAAAGAAGTGCTTTTGTTATATAAGCAACCTGGCTCATCTGTATACTTCATCATTATTCTTACATTTCCCAGGGTGCCTTTCAGGCGGTTGCAATCTGCAACCGCACTGCTAGAAGCCGGCAAATCCTACATACTGTACCTTTACTTAAACTCAGCCAGTCTTTATGTGGGTGTATACTGCACATAAAAATGTCTCTGACTGCAGTTTGATTCGTAAATTTGTATGCAAAAGTTTGACTACAGAAAGAAGTCCTGAGATCCTGAAAGAAAAAGAAATGCACTTACCGTTGATGATGTAGATAGCTGAAGGTTATTCTGCTGCTGGAAACCAAGCTGGTTGTGCATGTGATAAGGAAAGGTGCTTCAATGCTTCCTTTCTTATCTCCTTTAGGGTACACTGTCCATCCTTTACGAAAGGAAAGGAGATAGCACCATCCCACAATTCCTTGCGGCAACATCCGCCATCGCATAATTACGTAGCTTAGTATAAGTGCAGTCAGATTCTCTGAGCACCGCGGTTGTTGTTGATTCCTAAGTCCTTATGAATTCTCCTTCACATCTTTCCTTGACGTTTTCCAACAAGGTCAAGGAAAAGCTTTTTGGTCTATTTGACGGCAGCCCAGGACGTTTTCACAGCAGACAGTTTGGCTTGTCATAGTAGGAAAAGCACAGCTGTTACTAATAACATTAACGATGGCTCAGTGTGTCCCAGTAAACTGTGACAGTGAGCCAGCATGAACGATACCAGCACCCTGAAACTGAAGCAGCTAAATGGAATCCAGCCATCATTTATAATTTTCAATATTTACGCCTGTGTTTTTCCTACTGTGACATGACAGGAAAGCAAACAGTACCATTCAGTCACAAAATGTAGAAATGTGTTGCTGGATTATGTTGGAAAACATGTTTGCCATCATATTACAGTAAATATATAATTCCATACTTTCCAGATCTGCACCAGAGTTTTTCAGAAACAGACATTCGTCATAAAGATGTTGCTTATTGCTTTAATCAGCTTGCAATTATGCTTTCCAGCGTATCCAATATAATCACATACATTCAAATCTCCATAATCAATAAACAACAACTTTAAAAACATAATTCATACAAATGTAAAAATGCTACTAAAACACTTAAATAAGAAACTCCCGGTGCTTCTGGTCACTGCATGCTGTTGAGGAACTTGCCGTGCTCCTCTCCTCGAGGCTGGAGGAGCTCTCCGGCGATCTTCGGTCCCTTTTTCTCCTGCAAAAAAAGACGTGAACATCAGGTCGGTTTTCTTTCACAACAATAGAATATGTTTTTCTTTGTTTGTTTGAGTCAGAGAGAGATCTTACCTTCAGCATCCCATCACGCTCCCATTTAAACAGACCACAGTTACTGAAATGATAAAACGTCATCAGTTAGACATAATAACCCTGAAAAACTACCAGAGGAATGAGAACGATGAATTATAAGATTTACCTGCAGTGTTTGTTGGGCAGTCTGTCGAGAGCGATGGCTCTTTGTCCACAGGGACATTTGAAGAAACGTTTCGTGGCGTCATGCCAACGCAGATTATGATTCTCCTCCACACAGCGATCCGCCGGCTTGAAGTAGGTGTAATTACACTGGAAGCAAAGGAACATGGGAAATGACAGCTTATTTTCCCTACTTCTAACTGAGGGACAGTAAGTGTCTTTAATCGTCTCCAACGTGCTCGCATTTATGATCAGTACACCAAGGTAGCACATAGACTATATATATATATATATATATAGATGGACGACGTGTCTCCAGTCCTACTTCACTCAGAGCAGCTGTCAATCATGACGTCTCACCTCCTTTTATAGCATCAAATAACTAATTAAAAACCAAACTTATCAGAAAAATTAACACTTGAACATACATCAGCGTGATAAGAGCTACCTAAAATGACAGAAACCATCTTTGGGAAAAATGTATTTGACGTGTACTTTGA
>CAKAOH010041168.1:1793-110903 GCA_916701665.1 Sebastiscus tertius | reverse complement strand
TATTCCTGAAAAGAAATAATAATAATAAAAAAATATATAAATATATATATTTGGCTTTTTTGGGGGTAAATTTACATTTGTGAATGTGGAATTTGGTGAGAATTAAAATTATTTTAATAAAAAAAAGCATAACTATTAATGTTTTATTTATTTATTTATTTGTTTGAATAGTTTTTATTTCGAACTGTCAGTATACAGATTAACAGAAGGAAACATTAGAAACACTCACATGTAGATGAAACATAGCGAAATCATAAACAAAAAGCAGTGCAGAACATAAAAAGGACAACAGAAATTAAACAAATCCTTTTGGATGACTTTCATAGCTTGTGAATGTGGAATTTGTTGAGAATTAAAATTAGAATAATAAGAAAAAATGTGTTACTATTAATATTTTGTTTATCTCTGTTATCACGTGGTATCTCTGGGTCACAACAATATACATACTGTACATATAGACGGTAAAAAAAGGAAGCAAAATAAAACAGATATATCAATTTGTCACATTTGATCAACTTATTAATGCATACATTTATTTTTATTATTATTTTTTATACATTTAATGTAATATTTATTTATTTATAAAGTAATTTATTAATTTATTTATTAATTTCTTATTTTGGCAGGGTCCATCCTACATACAAGCAGGATTGATGACATCACAAATATTCGATGTACACTCGTGTGATGTTAAAGCAGGAAGCCTCCACTGCAAATACACTGAGAATGGACTTTTCAGTGAAGAAGACATCATGTGTTATTTAAAAGGTTTGAAATTGAAAGCATTTCCATATTCGTAGATACTTGTTTTTCAATGAGAGAAGGAGTAGATGCAATTGAAAGAATTTTTTAACAAAGGAATTTAATGTTATTGGGGAAATTATTTTTTTTATCTCGTTTTTATCTTGGAGGTTTTAAAGTGGTACCTCCTAGTATGACTTAAGCTCCAAAGATCCTACAATTCCCACAATGCAACTGATGTCATCTTGGCTGTATCTTTGTAACCCCTCACCCCTACTTTATATTTAAGGCTCTGGCTATATGTTCCAAATCGAATACTTTTTCTTTTTCTTTTTAGTACATGCTGCAACGGCCCTTACAACATACATACTGTTGCATGTAGTATGCATACTTCATCATCAATGCGCCTTTAACTTTGACCCTCTTGCTCATACCGTATATCCTCTGTGCAGAGGATTGTGGGTCAGAATAGCCAGAAAAGCATGGTGGCTTGCATACTGTAAAATGCGACCGTGTGTAGTCGGACCGCCTGGTGTTTTTGGCAAACTGTGTATTGGGATGTACTAAATCTTTTTCTGGCATACTAAATACTAAGGGTGTTGGGACACACAGTCTCTTTTAAGAATTTGTAGTCTCAGGGCCCCTGATTATGATGAACTCCCTCCAGAGCCCCAGGTGACCGTATACAATTGTATTCATGTGAAGATCATGTTTAAAATCAGTGGCGTTTAATCCATTAGGGGGCCGTTTACATAAAGTACTGAATAACCCCCTAAATAAGGGCTTAGCGGTTCTGCACCCTAGATGTTTACTTTTGCTCTCTCACCCCACCCACACACCCACACCCACACCCACACACACACACACACACACTTCAATCTCTTTTCAAATCTAAACTAAATGAGAAAAAAAGAGTAAACGTTTCACAGAATCAGACAGTTGGGGGTTTATACATTTTAATTCATTATGATGCTACATGATCCATGGTGGTTGTTTAATTATTTTCTTCCTTTACTACAGTATGTTAATAACTTTGCCAGTTATCTTTTTAAGTCTTTTTTTTATTTTTATGTACATACAAAAAGAGTATCCAATTACTGTGTGATTACATCGTTGTGTGACTGTATCTTTGCATGTGTGGTCTGAAGCGCTGATGTCTTTCTTTATCTTTTAATGTAGTGTGTATATTCACAAGTCAGTCCTCCTCCCAGCCGCCCACGTTCCCACTTCTCTCTCCTACCCAGAGCTCCCTCAGGCAACGAAAAATACACATATTTATTCTTTTTTTGTTGTTTTTTTACAACCTGCTTAGATGGTCATGTGATAGCCGAGATAATACAGCTGTGTTGTCTCAGTTCTCTCACGACCACCAGAGCCCGACACCAAACAAAAGAAAAAGATAACCGAAAGAAAACACACACACACGCACGCACACACGCACACACACTGATAAACCAGACTGGTCCCTTTTGAGAAGACAGTATTTTTTTTTTTGCCAATATAACTTCAACACTCAAAAGAAATAATAATAATCATAATAAATCCAGGTCATTTCATGCAGACTGCAGAGTGGACATTTGAATATAGTGCATTTGAATATTATAAACAATAGAAGCATCGTGGCTACATGATAATATAAGAAAAAAAAAAAAGAGCAAACATCTGCTGTAATACACTAGAGGACGCAAATACAATACTCCATGGGCAAAATTAAACAAGGTGGCCAAAGCTATTGTTACATACTGTATGTTATATATTGAAAATGACCCAGTTGGTATTTGCATGTTCGCTGCTTTAAGGGGGGGAGTTTTTGTCATTTTTGTGCCTCTCTCTCTCTCTCTCTCTCTCTCTCTCTCTCTCTCAACCTGAGGAAGTAATTATCAAGAAAATTAAAGTGGGAAAATCTAATGTCTTGAACTAAATTACAGCTTTGTGTTTTTTTTTTTTTTTTAATAGATCACCATGCAGCATAAATTCTTTATCGTAATCTTGATTTTACCGGGTTATAATTTTACAAACGGCCAAAAATTTGTTTTTCTACTGATTCCTTGGTCAGCGACAAAAATGATTAAAGTTTGAATCTGATTTTCAACAAAAGACCCTAATTTTTTTCTGTTGTGTGTACAGGAAATCTGTTCAGATGACAGTTTTGTCGTCAAACCACCCCTCTTCCTTCGTTCTAAAACAGCCTGTGAATTCACCGTTTGTGGTCTCCTCACATAAAAACATCCACACGCAGTCACATCAGCCCTCCTGCAGGAGGCAAAAATCAAAAGGACGCACGCACACACGCGCTTCTACTGGCTCACATATTCAACACATACTGTTTAGAAGACGATACATTGAGTTTCAATCTAGAAAAACAAAAAGTCTTTCACTGATCACTTGTGTTCAGCTCTCCTTGCAGATTATCAGTAATATGTGGAAGAGAGATTATCAGAAGAGGAGTGTTAGAGCTTTCTTATAGACGATGTGAGTGTAGAATCAATAAAGAATCAATGAAAGACTTTAGACATTCAGCCAGCGTGAAGCCACTTCCACACACCACTAACTGTTACCTGTGCAAGTTGCGGAAGATCATTTAGGAAGGAGGGATGGACGGAAAGAACAGATCAGAGGTGGTGATTATTTCACAGAAAAGAAAAGAAAAGAAAAAAGGCAAGACCTGTGACAGAAACGCTCGCGCTCATGGTTTTAACTTGGGATCGCCTTCCTTCGTTTTCTTTTTACACGTTAAATTATTTTCCATCCAGACAAACCATCATGATATTGCCTTAAATGTAAAAAAAAAAAGAAAAGAAAGAGAAACCAACATAAACCCAGAAGACATCCCCGTTGCCGTCATTGACACGTGTCCTCCCGAGCACGCCGTCCGCCCGCCCGTCCGTCCGTCCGTCTGTCACTGTGCTCTGTCTGTCTGTGTCTCTACAGGGCCAGCTTGCCAATGATGACTCCAATGACAAAGAAGAGCACGCAGAGCGCCAGGATGCGGGTGCTTAGGCCTTCGTCCCTCATGGCCGAGGTCGCCATGGCGGAGGAGGAAGAGGAGTGAGGAGCGCCCATTGAGGTCACCTTTCTCTTCCGCAGCCCGTCGTCCTCCTGCGTTCAAGAGAGAGGAGTCAGAGATACAGTCAAGCGAGTAGGATATTGCTGCTTACCGGGGCCGTGACAAATAAACAACATGAAAATGCGAAATACTCGTCTGCGAATATTATTTGTCCAGGGCTTTTATTGTGAAAGGTAAGAATGGAAGGACTGGATCTGGTCTGCGCTGCCTTTGTCAAAGTTAAAAGGAGTAAAACAATTTGCCGTCTTGGTTTGAAATATGGAGCTGCGGTGTTTTTGTTTCATAAATATTGGCGCAACTCAACCCAATCTGCACAACATGATTGGTTGAGGTCTTTATTTGCGAAAGCTCAGTCTTTGTTACAAAAAAAAGTACGATGCTTTTTCGCCATGTAATATCCATGTTCTGTGTGAAAGTATTCATGACAAAAACAACAGTTTGAAAAAAAATATTGAAGGTGCCGGTGTGTGAAGGCCTTTAAAGTGTTGTTAGAAATGTCCAAACACAAGCTGAGTACACACAAATCTCCAACATCAGTACAACACTTCGTCTTACGACACCTGTGTTGCCTAGGTGATGAAGGGACAAGCCTCTAGATGAAAACGAAGAAGAGCATCCATTTAATGTAAAGAAATGATTGTTACAGCAAAGCATGCGACTCCTGAACCAGTCACATGTCTGATTACTTTGACAGTAATAGCGGCCGTTCACACGCCGTGTTTATTGTGCCCTCAAATCCAATGTTGTCAATGTAGACTCGTGGAAGGAACGCTCAAAAGCGAGAGTGACGCACCTATTTTTCAGAACAACGACTCCGCCCCGAGATAAAAATATTTCAACTTTTGGAACGCTGCAGCGCGCAACACGTCATGTGACGAGGAACAACCAATCACTGCTGGCAGATATCTCCGGTAAATATATGGAGAAGTTAATCAGTTCAGTGCAGAGCTACCAAGAGCTTTACGATCTGTCCCATGGACTATTTTACTTGCTTAACCCTTTCTGTCCGAGGACATCACAACATCTGATTGAAAGGTCAGCCAAATTGACACAGAGAAATCGAGCAGTGAAGCTGCTGTGAGGGATTTACCGTGCTGGAAATGCATTTCTCTTTAGTTTTGACTTTAAGGTTTTGACACATCAGGAGCGGAACCTCCTGAGCACATTGGATAAAAGCGG
The DNA here is from genome assembly GCA_916701665.1 of Sebastiscus tertius. Lineage (NCBI taxonomy): Eukaryota > Metazoa > Chordata > Actinopteri > Perciformes > Sebastidae > Sebastiscus > Sebastiscus tertius. The sequence continues at coordinate 105,916 of CAKAOH010041168.1, read as the reverse complement.
CATGGCTGGCATTTTCCCACGCAACATGTGAACAGCCCCTTATACAAATATCCAAGTTTACACAACACATGATGTCATTTGGGGTGATATTTTTAACAGCCAATAGCTGCTCTCCCTGCAAAGAGCTGGCATCACCGGTAGGTACAGCAGAGAGGAGCCTGTGGACTAAAGCTCTGCCAATTGCAAGAAAAGGTTATTCAATTTTTATCTAATCAGTTAGAGGCTGCTGGACTGACCCCCCGGAAGAGAGAACATTATTCCTGGCACCGGTGCTGAATGTGTTATAGGTCTCAATGATATCAGAAAAGTATAACATAGACAGACTTTGATTTTGATATTTTGAAAAGTTGCATAATGTAATCTGATACGTGCAGCTTTTAACTTCTACAGCCTCATTTGGAAAAAGAAAAGACTATTCATACAGTGATTGGAATGACTTTAGAGAAACCTGGGACAGTAGTTCAGTTTTCTGGTTCAGTCTAATACGGTGCAACACTGGTCAAAGTCTACAGAGGATGATTTTCATTCAAACTGTAGACACCACATTCAAGAATGAAACTCTTTCTGTGTATGATAGCGGAGTAGAAAATACAAGGCTGACAGAAAAAACGCAGACTTTGTTTTTGTGCGACTCACCCTGATCTGTTTGTTTTCTTCCCGTAGCCTCTGCACCTCCATCTGCAGCCGCTTGCACTCCTCCATGATCTTCTTCACCTCTCCGTCGTCCAGCGAGGCGCTGGCCGACTTGGGCAGCGAGGAGAGCTCGGTCTTAACAGAGTAATACACACTTTTGGTTTCACTCTCATGCTGTGGAGAGAGAGTGAGGGTGGGGGGAGGGCGGTGGGGCGAGAGGCGGGAAGGGGAAGAAGAGACGTGCAGAGACGTGGTGGGGAGGGAAATGAAAGTACAAATCATAAATGAATAAATAAGGATGTAATGGTCGATCATGAGTGATATGTTGCTGACGAGCAGGAGACTGAGAAAATAAACTCTGAAGAAACGTGCAATGTGAATGTTTCAATCTGATTTGATTCTTTAAGATCTAAAATGGTTATTATGTCTCATTCAAATCTGTGAAATACATGAAGCATCGTGAGAAAATGTGACATTTGTGCATCTACACTTGATGATTGAATGCTTACAGCAGCGCAATGCTCATTAACCAAAGAGTTAGACTTACAGTTTTGTCATTTTCTAGAGGCATCTCAAATGCACATCTCAACTTTGAATCCATCAGCTCTTCAGGCTTCGCCTCCTTCCACTGGGAACATCGAGAGGGAAACGGAGACAGAGAGGAAGAAAATACAGTGAAGGTTCATACAGGGATTCTTTAGCAGCAGTTCTTTCATGTAATTCTAAGTCATTACTTGACAGGAAATGCTCTACAGAGATGATCTAGAACAGCAGTTCTCAAACTTTTGTAACTTTAGGCCCACTTCTGATTGTTAAAAAAATGACAAACTGGGCTATAAATATGTGTTATGTCACTGTTAGGTGTAATGGCCCACATAAATATTCAGCTTACCCTCACCCATCACTACCTGCTATTATGAATCCAAAGTATCCAGGGTCAAATTTCTTCACTACACACTGGAGCAGGGTTGTCTCCAATATCACTTTTTTGTTTCAAAAACCACTCTATTTTGTCCTCGGCAAAGTGTAGCGTAACTGTGGAGCGTTATTTAGCCTCCTTCCCGACAAGCTGACATTACATGAGGACAAATGGATTCCTTAGGTTCATCAGTTTCATCACTCTAGCTTTAAAACTGAGCCCGCTATAACTTGAGAGACAGAATAGTGTCGTCAGGTTTTGAAGAGGTTAATCTAACCGTTTTGGCAGTGCCTCCAACCAACAACATTTATATGTGAATGTTCGTATTGTTCTGATAATCGTAGCTGACTTATAACATTGAATCTAATATGAAAAGCTATCGTACATTCAGTTTGTTTTACTGATGAGAGGGAAAAACAAGGGCCTGTTAACTCCGTCTAAATGCATTTATTTGGTCTCATTTATAAAGTATTTAGTATGTGTATATGTTTTCAATAACACATGCATGAAACAAAGCTGTGATTTATCAAACCTATATCTCGTTGAAAAGGCTGGTTTACCTATTCAAGATGAGGTGATGCGGAAATGGAAAATGGTAACGCAACGTTCATTTACGCACAAATTCACTCTTCTCATGATTTATAGATGAGACCTATTGTGAATTGGGTCGCGATGGTTTGTCATTTTTAAAAAGTGGGTCCCCAGAAAAAAATGCTTGGGAAACAGTGGTCTAGAAGAAATATATTTCCAGGATTTGGGAAGTGTATTATAAATGTTTCAGAACAGTTTCTGCACTATGAGACGGACAGATGTGAACTGCAATATTCAAGAGTTCAGATGGAGGTAGTGTAGGTTCCTGGAAGATGAAGACAGTGTGGTTCTTTCAAGAAAAGCTAAAGGTGGACAGTCACATAGTTAAAGGAATAAATAAATACATCAACAAGAATATAATCCCAAATCATATCTCATGCTCTGGTACTCACAACTCCCTCCATGTCAGTCATGTCGTACGGAGCCAGCATGGACTGCACCATGAATTTGTGTTTACTCTTTTCATTGGGGTCGTAGTCAAACGGCTGCAGCATAACTGTTGATCAAAACAATGACAGAATGAAGAGCCAGAACGTTAGGGAAAGAGTAACTTCCTATGTTGGCCCATAACAAACTGTTACGCAACCTGCATGTGAAAAGACATCAGTCTGGTTTATGATTTGGGATACACTGTGACCTGCTTGCATGATCATTTACTTAGAAGAAGAGAACAATGATTCGTAATGATGATAGGAATTCAGTTAATCAGTTTGATTGACATGATAGTAATTAGGGCTGCACCCTCTTAGTCAATTAGTCAACCAATCGGCCATTTAAGTCTTAGTTCACTAAGATTTCTTAAGTCGAGTTTTCATGCTGAATGATTTATGAACTTTGACTTTTCACCTATGCTGCCATAAGATGCAAACATTTTGTACGAACCAGAAACATTGACGGAGTTTCCAGCGTCAATGATGCCACTGTTTGGGCGCACACAGTATCTGCGAGGCGCGGTCGTCTTGACTTTGAAACACACATTTCGTTCTGTGGGGTTGGTGAGCTTCAGAGTGGCGGTGACGACATCTGTAAACGGACCTGAGGAGGACACAGAAACAGCACAGTGACTCAGAGGTGAATATTTGTGTGAATTTACACTCATATCTACTACAGTAGTATGGGTGTTTGTTAGTCATGTGTGTGCGTGGCTTAGTTTCCTGGATAAAGTGGAACTTCTGTATTTTTCAAGCCCCTTTTTCCTGTGTTTTTGTGTCTAACTGACTAACAGGGACAACAATTTCTGAAATTGGTCCAGTATTGAGGGAGAGTAGAGATGTTCCAATACCATTTTTTCCTTCCCGATATAGATTCCGATACCTAACCTTGTGATATTGGCCGATACCGAGTACTGATTTGATATCAGCGTGCTGAAAAAAAATATATGGTTGTTATTATTATTATTATTATTATTATTATTATTTAACAGCCGTTTACTGCTGACCATGTACAGATGTGATATTATTACTATCTTTGTTGTATCGTGCTCTTTCGTGTGATGCGTCTTCAAATGTTTTATGGTAATGAAATTGGCAACACTAGTGCCAAACCTGGAAACGGAAGCCTTACATACTGTACATATTGTCATTGTACTTTGTACTGAAATATTGCCAAAAGCTGACATTTTCCTCACTCTGACTACTGTTACCGTTACACTCTCCACTAGCACCGCACTGTTGTCGTTGTTTGCTATCGTCACCTGCAATCAGTTCTTCAAGGTTGCTAGTGGCAGCCATGATACATCCAAGGGTTAATAAATTATGTAATCGGATCGGTGCATAAAGTGGCGTACTCGCTGATACCCGATACCCAATATTAGGCAGTATCAGAACATCTCTAAGAGAGAGCGCTGCAGACGGCAGCCGCTCATAGGTGGAATTCGGTGCTATTGGTGCAAGCTGGTACCGTCATTTACATCCAGTAAAAGTGCTTGTGTTTGCCATGACAGGCTCTGATTGTTATTATAACTGTCTGACATTATGGAAAGATGCTGCCTTCAAACGGGGTCGTGTTTACCGTGTTCACAACCTTGTAAGTGGAAAGTTTCTGAAAGCTTTGAGTTTACGAGTTGTAACGTGTTTGTTGACAGAAATGGCGGAGGCCATGGAAGTTCATTTTTCGGTACATGATAAGTTAATATATTGTAATTTTATTTGTAAATTGTTTTTCTTCGTAACTGTACAATTGCTCTGAGGAAAATGTTGATATTCCCAACTGCCTCATCTTTTTCCTCTGTCGTTATGCATTTCCTGCATTATGTTACCCGTTTGCTAGCTTGCTAAATTGTTAACCTCTGTGGCTTCTAGACGCCGACAGTAAGGTTAATATTGCCATTGCTTAGCAGCATATTGTGTACACAACTTCCCATGTTGTAAATACAAGCTCACAAGTTTCATTTGAAGGCACCAAAAGTCTCGCTCAAGGTGACGTGTTGCCAGAAGACAACGGTGGAATAGTGTAATATATCCATTGAAAAATACCTAAGTTACCCTTTAAGAATCAAAGCTGAGTGGGCAAGTATGATAAAGTACATACACATGCTGTGTCTGCGAGGATGAATGTATGAGTAGTGTTTGTGAGGTACTCCAAAGAGCCTGCCGTAAACACTGCACATTAAACATTTAAACTGTGGAAAGAGCAGCAAAGTGTGCACTATTATTCATGCCCCACCCCTCAGTCACAACCTGGACACTGTTGGAAAACTATGTTTTCTTGATGCTTGTGTAGCATGTAGCTCCTCCTGAGACAGCCTGACCACGTTTAATGAAATATTTAACCTCTTTTGAAAACTGAACCTTGTTTTTTTTTTTTGGAAATGTGTGCTTTCTGCTCTAAATCAGACACACTGTGCATCAATAGCTGAGTGGGCGTATGCATCTTCTCCTGGGTTATCTTTGCAGTCAAAGCTCTGCAACAATCAATCAGTGAACAACAACAACCAGCTAACTGATTCCATCACCTTTAGGCCATCATCACTCGACCCATTTCTACAGCAATATCACACCCTCAAAAGGCCATTATGTCAGAATGTAGACCATTATCCCTGGCACAGCAGCTCAGCCTGTATTTTCACAATCTTTCTACCTTTCTGGATATAGAAAAGCTGGAAAGGAATTTAGGTTGCACACACGGATCAATCACAGCTTGCTAGCTTATAATATTGTGAAATGAGCATGGGAATGAGGCTAAGCAATGACATCCTGATGGTAGAAATTGCTAGAATAAGTCACTTCTTGGGGTAACAAGATCGAGAGGGAGGCGTGTGTCAAGTATTAGATCAGCCTGTATTTTCATAATCTTTCTGGATATAGAAAAGCTTGAAAGGATTTTAGGGTTGCACACAGTGAGAGTAAAACGGATCAATCACAAGCTTGCTAGCTTATATATATATTGTGAAATGAGGCTATGAGCAATGACATCCTGATGGTAGAAAATTGCTAGAAATAGTCACAACATCGAGAGGAAGGCGTGTGTCAAGTATTATATAATTATTATGGTGTTTCACATGCTGTCAGAGGATAAAATACAAAGCAAAGGGAGCAAAGTGGACTTTTTTTCATGGAAACGAGGCTATGAGCAATGACATCCTGATGGTAGAAATTGCTAGAAATAGTCACTTCTTTGGGCAACAATATCGAGAGGATGTCAAGTATTAGATCATATTATTATGGATATAGAAAATCTGGAAAGGAATTTAGGGTTGCACACACAGTGAGAGTAAAACGGATCAATCACAAGCTTGCTAGCTTATAATATTGTGAAATGAGGCTAAGCAATGACATCCTGATGGTAGAAAATTGCTAGAAATAGTCACTTCTTTGGGTGTTTGCAAACAATATCGAGAGGAAGGCGTGTGTCAAGTACTATATCATATTATTATGGTGTTTCACATGCTGTCAAATGATAAAAATACAAAGCGAAGGGAGCAAAGTGGACTTTTTTCATGGAAATGAGGCTAAGCAATGACATCCTTATGGTAGAAATTGCTAGAAATAGTCACTTCTTTGGCAACAACATGGAGAGGAAAGCATGTGTAGAGTATTAGATCATATTATTATGGTGTTTCACATGCTGTCAAAGGATAAAAATACAAAGCAAAAGGAGAAAAGTGGACTTTTTTCATGGAAATGAGGCTAAGCAATGACATCCTGATGTCTAGAAATAGTCACTTCTATGAGTGTTTGCAAACTACATCGAGAGGAAGGTGTGTGTCAAGTATTATATCATATTATTATGGTGTTTCACATGCTGTCAGAGGATAAAACACAAAGCAAAGGGAGCTAATGAATGTGGATAGGAGAAATGGGACTGAGGGGCCTGCTCTGACGCTGCAATGACAGCTAGCTAGCTAGCTAGTTAGCATCGTCGCAATTCACCTGTCATCGCCTCTGCTGGCCTTCACACAGTGTAAACTACAGCTAGCTGAGTTCTGTCTGGTTTAATAACAACAACAGTAAATAACAATATTAGTTAATGTGAGCTGATTGATGTATAAATACAGATGTAGATGCATCTTTAACAGCTGCTTGGTTAGCTTTAGTTAGCTGGTTAGCATGCTAGCCCCCCGGCCCAGCCCCTCTGGTCTCTCTGGTCTCTGGTGGTTTCTGGTCTCTCTGGTCTCTAGTCTCAGGGTTAACTCACCTCTGAACTTGAGTTCGTGTTGCGGCTCTAGCACCAGGACTTGTTCTGTTCTGGCCATGTCCTCCCAGAGCTTCTTCTTCCTGTCGTGACGGAGAGGACGACTAACAGCAGCTACTGCAGGTAGCCCGAGGAGGAGGAGGAGGAGGAGGAGCAGCTAGCAACTACAGGAACAACAACCCGGCCGACCAGGAGGAGAGGGAGGATGAGTACAGATGATGCAGCACCAGGACTTCACTTGACTCGGCTGGCTGACTGACTCCGACAGCTGCTGGAGGCTAACGTGCTAATGCTAACTGTGGAGCTAACAGCAGCAGCGGAGAGAGAGACGGAGAGGAAGGAGGAGGACGACGTCACCAGAGGGGCGGGGCCGGTGGGAGATGATCACGTGGTTATTCTGACCTGCAGAAAAACCCACAAACGTTCACACCTTGAAGGCATAAGGCAAAAACCACTATAAATAAATAAATAGATAATTAGATAAATAGATAAATAAATAGATAAACAAATAAAAAAATAATAAAAAAATAATGAACAATGAATAAATAAATAAAAAATGAATAAATAAATAGATAAATAGATAAATACATAAATAAATAAATAAAAAATGAATAAATAAATAAATAGATAAAAAAATTAATAAATAAATAAACATTAATTTATTAATTCATTAATAAATTAATAAATAAATATAAACGGCCACAAAGAAAACCGAATTTACACCAGTTTAAGTGTGAGATAGGGAAGTAGACCTACTTTGAAACACTACATGGATAAGGTCATCCACCCCTGAACCAGGGCTGAAGACAGTAAACGTTCACACCTTGCACTTTTTTTTACAAAAAAAAAGACACAATAAATAAATAAATAGAAGACAGTATTTATTTATTTATTTATTTATCTATCTTCTTCTTATTATTATTATTTAATATTTTTATTTTGTCTTTTCAATCATCTGTTCAGTTAGGCTTTTTTAGATTTCATTTCCCATCATGTCTTCTCCACATGGCCGGGAATATACAATAGCTCAATGTTTATATATTATTTTGTTGGCCTATAAGTAGTAAAATTTAAATTTAAAAGATACTGTGATCAGACCACAAAATATCCCCTATATGTTAGGGTTGAACAATTTAACTCATTTTTTTTGATCGAAATCACAATATTTGTGATTTAATATTTGTTAAAGGCAAAATGTGTGTCAAAATACCACTTTAAATTAAATATTGTTGTGCTATCCTGTACTGAATTTTTTCTTCAGGGTGAGGACTAGTGTGTCATGTCCAATGTAAAGCACCTTTTCTTTATATTTATATGCACTTTTATACTTTAGGAAAACTGCTTTGTATTTAATTTTATTATGACTGTGGTTATTGATATGACCTAGGATGTGTTCTGTCTATTTGTGTTTTGTTTGTTTTATTTTCTATTATGCTCTCAAAAATAATAAATACACAATTTTTAAAAAATGAATAAATATTGTGGTGCTGCAGATTTGTCCTGGCCTAAACATCATATTGTATAGACTTCAGAAAACATCTTTGTTTGGGACAGATCCCCGCAAAAATCACACCATAATCATTTTAATGTTTTTCAATGAAAATGAGAATCATGATGTAAAAATTATTCCCTGCAAACCATATCGCAATATCAGACAAAATAATCGCAATTAGATATTTTTCTAAAAATCATTCAGTCCTACTGTGCATACATTTTAAACTGTACCAGTTTGCTTATGTTAGTGTTTCATCCTTCATGTTTTTCTAACTTTGTATGAACTGATTAAAGTAAAAAATAAATAAATGAATCAGTATTTGCAAATAAAAGTAGTCAGGGATCAATCAGATTTAACCGATTTGAAATGTAAACATTCAAGAGGGTTCAACTACAGTATGGAGTTAACTGTAGTTACATATTAGGATTCAAGTCAAGGGGACAGGTCCTATTGAGTCTTGTTACATCTGTTAAAAAAACAAAAAAGTACAAAAGTATGTGTGATGAAACATTCAGTGCAGAGACTGAATCAAGGTCTCACATGAAGCATGAAAGAGCTGAGTCAGTGAATCAGTTTCCACGGTTGGGAGTTGAGACGTTATGTGTTTTTTTTTACTGCTACACACACGTCATGATTCATGATTAATTCCAAAATTCCCAGAACTACTCTACCTTTGTCCTTTTCCCCCCCTGAGCAACATGACGGTTAAATGTCTTTTCCAGGCACAACGTTCCTCATTGAACTACAGAGAAATCCCCCGGTAGAACCTGAAACCACATACACTGCATATTGTTTTGATATATTTTGCCTTTTAGTCCACAATGTTTTCTTTCTGTAATCCCTTTGGTACTACATCGTTATTTGTTTAATTTCATTTACTGCATGTCTTCATTGCTGACACGTCTAACAGAGTAGCAGTACATAGTAGGCTAAAATGTACATTTATTTACATTAAATACAGATATATGTCAGGTACAACTGTGCTTTTCCTTCCAGGCTGCAGTTTATTAACTTTGAACTTACTTTTACAAATGGCTTAATTTCCATCTGAGCGGGAAATACTGCTGCTTTTACTCCACTTCTCATAGAAAATGAATGTAAGGTTGCTTCTTTTGTTGCATCTATTCCTGTACACTTAAAGCAACAACAAAGAAAAGTCATTTTCTACTTACCTCCACATCAACTGAAACTTATTGTTGTTAGACCGACCACACAGAGTGAGTCAAGCTCAACTGCCCCCCCAGTCTATTGGTTGCATAGCAATCATGTCACAGCTCAAAACCCATCAAATAGACCATTTTAACAAGGTAAATGTATTTCACAGTGTGGTTATAAAACACTTGGGCTTTTAGATAAAAACTGAGACTTGTTTATATCCACTATTTATATCGAGCATCTTGGGCACCAAACATTCCTTCAGGGTGAATAAAGTCTTGTGTTGGAGGTATAAAAGAGATGAAAAATTACATTTAATACACACAACTATGGTCTGTCTCTCTCTCTCTAATGCCAAACAAAACAAAAACACTTTGAACTATGAGATTAACTCAGCGTTCAGTGGTGTGGAGTTACCACTTATTCATGGAGGCTGAGTGAATAATTGCCTAAATTTGGGGTAATATCATTCCTTTAAATGGTTTAATTTCTGATAGTGGTCGTGGCAACATGGCCAAAACATCAAAAACACACATCAGGAGTTGTATTTTCCAGAATAAGGTTGGATATTCAGAACTTATTCATGCTAGGGCTGAAACTAAAGATTATTTTCACAATTAATGGACTAGTTGTTTGGTCTATAAAATGGTGAAAAATGTGGATCAGTGTTTCCCAAAGCCCAAGATGACGTCCTAAAATGTCTTGTTTTGTCCACAACTCAAAGACATTTAGTTTTGCTGTTATAGAGGAGTAACGAAAGCAGAAAATATTCACATTTAAGAAGCTGGAATCAGAGAATTTTGACTTTTTTTTCCTTCAAAAATTACTCAAACTGATTGATCGATTATTCAATTAATGGGCAATTAATTTAATAGTTGACAACTAAACGATTAATCGTTGCAGCTCTAGTTCACACAGTATACTTTTTAACCTTCAGGGACTCACTGAGGAGCTAACTGCAGGATAAAGGCCCACCAGTCACACTTTTTCAGGGGAAGCAACTTCGTTATTTAACCTGAATTTCCACATTGCTGACCTTAAAAACCAGAGGCCTTCCTGTCAGACACTGACTTTACAATCCTCATAGTTGTCCCCAAAAAATACACACTCTGCATATCTGAAGAGGAAATGACTGGTAAAACGAACAGGAAACTTCACTTCCTCTAGTGTGGATTTACAACCCTTCCGGCTGATTCAATTTACGGATAAGATTGCAAAAAAAAAGGCAGTTTATGTGAGAAAGTAGTGTAGCCTGTGAGTATGTTTACATGTGTAATCACAGACCTGTTGCTGTCTGCACCAAAAAAAAAACCTTTATTTCTTTAGAGCATCTGTTCAGAAAGTAGAGAGCCATATTTGATGTACACATTAAATGAAGACTAGGGCACTGAAAGGAGAGAGATGCTAATACTGTACAGGCCGCCTCTGCTGTGCAAGGCTAGGAAGGAGGAACCCCCCCTTTCCTCCCTCCCTCATCAGAAAATAAACTGAAATGATTCTTTTTTTGTCTTTTTTTTGGCCTTTTTTTTAGCAAAAGAATACGATTTGTGTAGAAACAAGCAATGTTTTGCATCTCCTCTGTAACCCTTCAACATGTCCTCTGCCGATGTCAACGAAAGAAAACAAAAGAAACCTGAACACAACTTCAGTTGAAAGGATTTAAGTTATAGCAATACGCACACTATCAAGTGTACAATTTGTCATTTGATTCTAATAAAATACTTTTTTTTAAAACCCATATACATTTCATATATTTATCTTTTTGGGGTATATGGATTCAAAAATAGACATTTAAATCATAAAGAGAGAATGGAAGGATAGGGGAGAGAAATAAAACTACAAAAAAGCTACGAATGGTTTGTCCTCCGTCCCAGAGGAGAGAGAGAGAGAGAGACAGAGGAGAGAGAGAGAGAGAAAGAGAGAGTGAGAGAGAGGGGGATAAAGAAAGAGAGAGAGAAGGAAGTGGCGAGGGAGGCTGGGAGTTAGGAGGGGATTGGCCAAGCTATACAGCGCAGTATGACACCCACTTTAGCTCATTACACACGTACAGTCGTGATCAAGGCACAGGGATCTTCTAAAAGTTATTTTTTTCAATAAAGTTGTACAAAATAATACATGTTACAGTCTGTACAAGAATAATAGTTCAGCAGTAATGTAAAGACAGACATACAGAGGAGCAAGAGGTCGGGGAGGAAGGAGGAGAGAGGAGGAAAGATGGGAGGAAAATGGCAGGGAGGAGGTGTGAGACGGCTGTTTGACCACATGAGTAAAAAGAATTATAATAATTAGTGTCCCGTTTGTTGTCTTCTTTTTTTTTTTTAATATTCCAGGATTATTATATTTTATTTTCTCTTAAAACAAAAGAGCCAGGAAGGTAGAAGTGTAGATGGGAAGGTGGTGGTGAGGAGGCGGAGGGGGGGAAATGAGTGAGAGAGAAAGCGTGGGAGAAATGTAAAATCATCGGAGGAGGAGGAAGAACAGGGGTGAAAAAAGGAGACAGAGACAGAGAGAGTAAAGATGAAGAAAGAGAGCGCACAGGGCACAATGGCACAAAAGTCTACACAGACAAAAAACAGCTGTGGAGACAGTAAAACAGGGTCAATCATGACAAGATGAGAGTTCTCTTTAACTTATATGGTACTGTACTGTAGAAGGATGCCCTCCGTTAGTTAAGCTCCATAAAAGTTGGCTTTTTTTTTTTTTGTTTTAAACTCAATGTATCCTCCTCACGTTTTGCTCCACGGCCAACAGGTGGCAAAACAGTTCTGTGGAGAAGTCGAGGGACTGTCGTCGTCAAAGACTCCGTCAGAGAAATTCACATCGGAGTCGGCTCTGTTCTGTTTTTTTTGTGAACCCCCCGCCAACCCCCGCTGGTCCGTTTAGTCTGTCGGTAACGCCGCTCCTCGGGGCTCGGCTGCGCAGTCTGTTTAATCTCAAAGCCGGGGAAAAAAAAAAAAAAATCAGCCGACAGCTCGACCGGCCTGCCACTTGTCGGCAAGTTCAGTACGTTTCCAGCCCGGGTTGTGCAGGCCAGTAAAAAGCAGGTGTGATACGTTTCTGTGTGCAAGCAGATCCTGTGGTGGGATTCATGGATGTGTGTGTAAGTGATAGGGAGGATTGGTGTACACGGTTTGAGTCCTGAGCACAGTGCTTTTTGTTTTTTTTTGTTAGATACAGTGTTCAGCTGATCTGTTGTGAGATGTTCATTCTCTGTTTGCAGTAATTCAATCTCTTTCTCAGTTGCACTGAAGTAGTAGCTCGCTCCGATTTCAACCTCAACAAGAGGGAAATCTCACAATCTCATCCTCCTCCTCACTGCAGGAAATACAGTCCAGACTGGGCCGCTCGGGGGGTTTCTAGAAAGGGTAACGTGTACGGGGACGATATATGATGTCCAGAGGTGTGGAGCTGGGAGTTATGGCTGAAGAGTCCGTTTATGTGTTAGCCCCTAAAACCCCTCCATCAAATCAGCTCTGTCTGCTGCAGGTAGGGCGTTTGCATCAGGGGAAGTTCTGGGTGTGTTTACTGTAAGTGTGTGTGTATGTGTGTGTGTGTGTGTGTGTGTGTGTATATGTGTGTGGGCGTGCGTTTTGGCCCCCGTTCCTTCACAAGAGCTCACACACTTCTGTGGAAGAGGGGAGTTCAGAGACTCAGGGTTTTTCATAGTCCGATGTGTTGTTTTTTTTTCTCCCATCACAACAGCTCGTACTGCCGCAGGTGCATCCGCTGGATGATGTCTCGACAGTCGTTGAAGACGCGGCGGATGTTTTCCGTGTCGACGGCGCAGGTGAAGTGGGGGTAACAGTAGTGCCTCCCGTCACCGCTTGCTGTGCTGATCCTCTGTAGAGGGAGAAGAGTGAGAAACTATTACTATTATACACTCATACTGTTACTGATGTGACAGTTGAGGTTCTCTGAGCAGCACTCTCCAATTTTTTTTATTTTTAACAGATAGCCGATGTAAAGCAAACACACACTCAGTGCACAAACACATTTGATTACATTCATATAATAAATATACAAATGTCAATTAGATGGTAATCTGCGTGAGAATTGGTTATAATAATCATCCGCCAGTGATCAATTTGACCCGATGTCTATTGCACTACTTACCAGGAATTCATCTCTTATGAAGTACTTTGCTCTTGTAACACGTGGATCTTCTCCCGGCTCTGGTGTCGCTGGAAGAGGAGAGAGGGGATAATGAAACCACATTTCTTATGACATGTAATCTTTCAGGTGGAGACGATTCAAACATGAAGGGATCGCACAACAACTAGGATGGAGAAATGGCCTTTTTGGGGGTCATTTATTAGTGAGCAGGTATACATCTACTTTATGATGTGAGTAATTATGTAACAAGTTGAGTAAATCTTTCACGTCATTGTGATCGACCTCCCAGGTGTGTATCAAGGATGACCTCTTGTGGTCAATGACACTAAATGCACTCTCCCTCACAGATCTACTTGTTTGAAGGGAATAGTCTGTGAGTTTGTGCGGTGTATTTGCACAGCTGTTTAACGTAGAGGAAAACAACACAACTTTACACTAAAAGCAGAACTATCCCTGTCTGTGTGGAAGCACAGGGGTGTTTCTGCATGCTCAGGAAACTTTTATAGTGACAAGCAAGGGCTTTTTAAAAACTGGGACATATTTGGCACAGGTGGTGGAAAACTGGGACATGTTGGTATTCTTCAGAGACCAGTTTCCAGCTGGGACTCTCTGAATCAGTTTGGGGAGTCTGGCCACCCTACTTTACAAACAATAATTAAGACAATTTCCTGAAATGAAGAAGTTGTTTCCAAAGGAGATATTTACAAGTTGAAAAAAAGGCCAGCTGTATTTGTACAGTTATGAATATGGACAGTGTTGCTGACAACTACATTTACACCAAGTGTCTGGGAGTGGATACGACTGCTCACCATCGTCAGGTGTGGTGTAGCGAGCAAATTCAGGAAAGTATTCCTCGATTTTGGACTTCCCTGCCAGCACCTTCTCTGCTAACAGGTCCTGTTTATTTAGGAACAAGATGACAGAAATGGTCCGCAGCCACCTGAAGAGAACAAAACAACATGATTGAACATCACGCAGTGAACCATCAAAACGGTGTCTGTGTGTGAAGAGAGACACAAGAAGAAATCCACTGCTTTGATTTGGTCAAATAAATACAAACAGGAGGTCTGTTGGTGATATTAGATACTTCCTAGAAAATACTGATTATCCTAAAGGAGAAGGGGACACTGTTCAGTGCTCACGGGACTACCCAAAGGATCACAGGATTTTGGAAAGATGTACTTGACGCATTATCAGAAATATTTCAGCCAAACTACCAGAATGTCAAAACCACTTAGTAGCACCAAGAAAAAGAGTATTGTTTTCTCTCTTCTTCGCCAGTAGCTAAAAAACCTCTCTCGAAGTCTTGCCTCAGAGAAGTTAACCTTTGCTATCAAAGGAAGGCCTGTTAACTTTTAGAAAATACGAGCGAAATTCCTACACTTTTTGGAAAATAAACCAGATGCGATCTTGACGAGTTAGTATGAAAGCTGTGACCGGATAATGTAAGGGGACGAGTCCATCAAAGCATTTTTTCCTGACGCCGGTGTATTTTTTAATGCTTTACAATGGTAAAAACGGCAGCAGCGTGACAAGGCGCTGCGTGTCTTTTCTGCGCCGAACGCTGCACGTTTGGTGTTTTTTTTCAGGTAACCGAGAGTTGAAAAACGTTCAACTTTGGGTAAAACGCTACGCTCATCACTGTCACAGTGGAGGAAGGGCGGGACAAATAGCCTACCTCAAAGATGTGATCAAATGAGTATGTTGTGGTCTTATTGTGTATGTTATGCTGTTGTTTTTATTAGTGTTACTGTGGACTTTATGTTGTCCTCATGTCTGGAGGACTGGACCAAACACGTTTACCGTGTGGGATAATAAAGCTGATCTGAATCTGAACCGAACAATCGTACTCGCTCATGAACCCACATGACCGGCTTCCCTACGTGCTTTAGCCTTCCCTTCATCCAGAGCAAGCTATATCTATGGAGCAAGCACTCTACCTTGTGCTGAACGGTGCCAACATGCTTACTTCCGTGGATATTCAGTATCATAGCAACCAGACGCAACCAAAGCGTCTCAGCTGAAAAAAGCGCTGCGCCTTTCAAAGCGCTCTCAAGTGCTCCCAGCCGAGCGTTTTCAGAAGAGCGGCCAGCGTTTTTAGCTGGGAAAAAACACTTTGGTGGACACGAGCCCTACAGCTTTTTTTTTATACCAGCTTTGTAACTTATTGTTAAAACTTATTAACCATTTTACATGCAATTTTATGCCTCTTGTATCCATTTAATGAATTTTGATTTATTTATGTCCCTTGTTTTGTTATTATTATTATTAGTATTTTCTGTTTAGGATATCTATCTATCTAGGATGAGTTAGTGAATTTTATTATCGCCGTTATTGTTTATTTTATTGTATTTTATTTTATTTTTGGGTAGCTTTGAGTGAAGATTATGGAGAGAGGAAAATTGGGGGGGGACGAGGGGGATACATTTGCGTATGTGTTGAAAAAACAAAATGGCAATAAATGTTTTTGTCAAAAGAATGATCCCAAAGTGTGTCTGCTGCATGGATCCCCAACTGCACAAAAACGAGCTCAGTTTCCTGAAAAGTCTGAACAGCTCAGAAGATTTCATAACGGGTGTAATACATTTTGGCTGTCTGGGTTCAGGAAAAGGACAAATACATTTAACCGAGGCATTGCACTCAGTGACCACCATGTCCGCTGTGACGCTGCCAAAGATCTTGGTATTTTCCGCCGTTCTGCAACTTTTATTTGCTTACACGCCGCTGGAACGTGTAAATAAAGTACGTGATTGGTGTTATGCCGTGTTTGTTGCTAGGGAACCCCCGCACTTTGGTTATGCAATCATTCAAGAGAAGAAGCAGGTCGGTTTATAAAGTTCCCCAGCCTTGACACCGGGCTCGATCGGTTACTATTATTTGTCTGCAGTTCCAAAAAAAAAATGTACGTTCTGAGAAGACTTTCTGATTTTCAATCTACAGACGGAGCTCCTTGTCGTTGTGGAACTGGGAATCAGTGTAAACACACTTTCAGAAAGGCACTTTTCCCACCATGTTTACATCTACAGAGTCTGTAGAGTGTCCAGCAGAGTCTGCAGAAATGTCTCGTCACCTGTTGTTCCAGATGTTCTTGAAGAGGTTGAGGGCCTCCTGTAAACGGTTGGTCTGATTGTCCTCTCTGATCACCATGTTGTAACTGCTACTGGCCACCACAAAGATGATGGCCGTTACATCTGCGGACGACAGAGAGGGACAGAGATAAATCAGACACAGAGGGAGAGAGAGAAACAAATGTGAGGGGAAGCAGAAATAAACACAAGTTACCGTTAAAGCACTGAATCCATTTCCTGCGTTCGTCTCTCTGACCGCCAACATCAAACATACTGTGTGAATCAAACAAGAGACGCTGGTGTTAACAGGTGAAATGCTGCCATCATGTGGAGACACTGTCTCAGATTCTCATGTGTTTATATCCTGAGTCATTATACATGTTTAATACTGTGAGTCCGTTTTGTAAGACATTGCAACACACTGTTATTTCACTGGCCTTTTCTTTATGTTTTTACTCACTGGAAATTAACTTTGTCCACTTGGAATCTTGTCTCAAAGATACCTGAAGTCAGAACTCTGCACCGCAGCAAATCCTGGTAAAAAAACAAAAACACAAAAACAGATTTGTCGTCATCATTAAGATGTCCTACAGGATGTTGAATGATTACACTGCAAATCTGGAGCAGGCTTCACACGCTGAAAACTGCTTCTGTGTCCTGGACTTCATTTTCTAGATCAGGGTGAAAAACTTGGAGAAACTGGGACACGAGATGTTTTTATTTTCTGCCCCCATTTCTAGTGCTCAGACTTATCTTTGATGGTTTTGGAAAATTATGTCAAATTTAAAAGTGAAAATAACAGCGGAAAGAAGCTGTGGTGCTTTACTCCTGGTCAAAGATTTCAGCGGAAAACAAATACAAGCTCACAATCCAACTTCTTTTTACTCTCAAACATGGGTGCGCACTATTAAATTTGCAGAGGTGTTATTAGAGATGCCAAACAGTAATAGACTGCTTACTAATGACTGATATAAACCACACTTTCAAACCCACTTCCTCTCAAAATACCTCTGTGGGAAAAGAAGACGTAAACGCATAATTAAGCAAAGGTTATATTAACTTTGTGGTGGTAGAGATTCACCCACCTGATCTGTTGGAGTGTAGTCATTCTGTTTCACAATGTCAATCTTGTCTAGAAAGCTGAAGAGAGAGGAAGAAGAAAACGAGAAGTAAGAACACTGTTGTTATGGGGATGATATTACTGATCAGATTGTGGCACCACAATCAAACAAATGACATGACAACAGGACTTTTCTGCAGCGTGCATCATCTCTTTAACCCTCTGAAACCCCGCCGGGATCGCCGGTGATCACAACCAACTTAATTGTCTTTCAGAGGCTGTAGCAGAGCTAGAGTGAATGTACTGGTATCATATGAAACAAGAAAAGTTAGGTTAAATTTGGGCAAGGAAAAAACTGGCATGGCCATTTTTTTTTTAAAAGGGTCCCTTGACCTCTGACCTCAAGATATGTGACTGAAAATGGGTTCTCTGGGTACCCACGAGTCTCCCCTTTACAGACATTCCCACTTTATGATAATCACATTCATATTTTAGCCTATTCTAATATGGTGTGTTTGAATATTTCTGCATACTGGGGTCCTTAAACAGTCTTGAATTACATCAATTGTGAATCACTGTAAAGCTGAGACTCTTGTGGATCCAATGAGCCCAACTGTATTCATGTGTGATGATGTTAGTCCCCTTAGCAGCTATTTCATTGTAGTGAGACCATTTTTTAAAAACTTGACCTCACTGTATAAAAGGTATCTGTGGTGACCTCTAGGATAATCACAGCCTCATGAAACTTTACAACCACAAACTAGAGACCTAGAGCATTCAGAGGATGGATGGCTTTTCTAGGTAGATTAACAATAAGGGGGTTTCTGAGCAGTTTACACAACAGAAGTGATCACCACCCAATTGCAGGATTTTTCTATGGTGTTCCTGAAGGTCTTGGTGTTTTAATGTGGTATTCTGGAGGGATTATTGATCATTTTTATTAATTCTTGAGGGGTTAAAAATGGTTAGATTTAGCTACAAATCTGTGTAACAAATGGCATGAACCCAAAAATGACTGCAACAACTTATGAGGCATAATAGAAGGTTGAGAGCCACTGCACTAAAACAGGCACAAGTCTAAACCACTTTTAGCATCATGAGTGAACTAGGTTACAGGAAAAGGAAATGAGTAAGAGGATCTAAAGGAAATTTGTCTATTTCTGAAAAAACAAATAGAGAAAACGATAGCGAAAGGGAAGCGCACATGAAAATGAGAGATGAGAGTTGCACGTGAACGTGAAAGCAGAGGAGACACCGGAGGAGAGAGGAGGACGGAGAATGAAAGCGTAGTGGCGTCTGTCTGACATTACAGAGCAGATTTCAAAAATAGCTCCCCAGCGCCCTGGCCTCCAGCACGGTTACCATGGAGACCCAACCACAGGAACTATTAATAGTCTATCAGCTCCCGATCTAGAGCGGCTGGACGGGCTCCAGAAAGACAGACAGACAGACGGAGACGGGGAAAAGGGAGACAGAGGGGGGAAAAGAAAGGAAGACCAGGATGAGTGTTTTTATGCTGGATGTGTGAGCGAGAGGAGGGAGGGAACAGAAGACTTGACTGTACCATCTCAACCACCTGAGGGAGAAACGGGGGGAGAGTTTCTCTCCTCATGTAAACTATTAAAACACAGACTAAATTAAATGCATGTTATATTCACCAGTCATTTATTTACTAGTAGAAAGCAGTTGAGGCTACAGGCTCGTAGTCCAGAGCTGAGCAGTGACGGTATCCTGCTCACACATCACCCCTTCTCCTCCTCTAAACATCCTCTGATCTGGAGATGACTCAGCCTCCGCCATGTTTGCTCCCAAACTGCTGTTGTTACATCAAAACTATTACACTAGATTTTTTTGTCTTCTGTGTTTTTAACCGGCCTTTTTCTGCTTTGAAAACTAGACACTCAACTCTAAGCTGTTAAAAACACATTTGTGCAATCTTTAAACGAATACATTAGTCATTTTAATTACTTTATATAAGGCCGGGTAGCTTAATCTATAATAATACATCAAAATGTGTTAGTTGATTTATATATTTTATTATTAATCGGAAACTTCAAAGTACCTAAAGCTGTCAAATAAATGTAATGATGTAAAATTTGCCTCTGAATTGTGGTGGAGTAGAAGTAGGCCTAAAGTAACAGAAAATGGAAATACACAAGTAAAGTACAAGCATCTCAAAATTGTACTTGAGTATATTTCAAATTAACATTTAGTAATATTCCACCACTGATTTCTTCACAACAGAAACTTGAGCCATATCTGATTAAATAAATATATTAGTAACATTTCCCTTTTATTCTCAGTGCATGACTGCATCCAATGCAATGTCCATTTATTTATTTAATTACATTTTAGTATTGTAGAAAAAGAGCATTGTACAAGAAGACGAAGAATATGTTTTGTCTTTTTTAATAAAACGCTGGAAATAATATTTTGTTTTCTTTTTATCCAATTAATAATAGTTGTTAGTTGCTGCCTGTATAGTTAATACAGGGCTCAACAATAAGTTTTGCCTGATTGCCCGGGGCAAGTAAAATGCCATTTCGGGCTAGAAAATCTAGTAACTCACTTTCCCAATCGGGCATTTCAATTATCCTGGCAACAGGACTTCAGTTGGGTGGTGTTAAAGGATGTGGGCGAAACTCCAGATTACATTTACGTAAATAAAAAGATTAAACAATTAACTTTAGTCTCTGCTTTTATTTGATAACCACTAATAAATAAAACAATTTGTATATCGGGCAAGTAAAGATTTACTTTGTGCAAGTAAATTTCTGACCTAGCGAGTAAAAAAAAAAAAAAAAAAACCTTAACGTTGAATCCTGTAACGTATCATTTAGATATGACAGTGAAAGGGTTTGTTTTGGAGATTATAGAGGGTGAAAGATGCTTAGGGGGAAAAGCGAGGCAGAGGTGACGGTAGAACAGAAATCTTAAAGACAGGTAGCAGCGGATAATCAGAGGCCACAACATACTGAAGACTTGAACATCAATAAAGAAACAATTTAGTGGCTCTTGCACATAACAGAGACACAACAAATGTCTGGTTGGACAAGCAAATATGTTGGTGCTGCTATCTGTGCATTGACTTAATATCTGTCTGTCAGTTTATACAGGAAGGAAACACAAAGAAGAACTCCAGTGAACAATCCGACCTGAATCAATTCACACTGTGTGCCAGAGTAAAATAACATTTGGTACACATTCATGTTTGAAGTTACCTAATGGGCACAAAGCTTGTGGCGGTGTCCTACAGCTGCCACTAGATGTTACTGAAGAGCCAAACCCTATAGTACCTTAATGACTGTACATGAACTGTGTACTTCTAAGATATACAACACATTACTGTAAAGCTGTCTGAAGTTTACATCAGGCATGTTTGTGGTATTCAATCTGTAATAACGACATCTCCTTTTGATTAAGTTGCTTAAGTAACGGAGAAGAATGACGAGTAACAGCAATAACAAAAAGCACAGAGACTGAAACATCTGGTTTTACAAAGAGTTTTACACTAAATGAATCTGTCTGATTGATTGATCATGTCATACAGTCGCTTCACGGTAATTAATCAGAGCAACGCGTCACAATCTCGGGAAAGAAGAAGAAAACCCGTTTTAGGTAAAGTAGAGACGAACAGCCAGTCGGTCACAATCAGGTGCTGTGAGAGTGAGAGAAAGACTCGCCACTGCACTGCAGGGCAGACACCAGACTGAAGTTAGTCTGGTAATCACCAGGCAGCGCTTACTTCACCTCGACTGACCGCTTTCCAGGAAACCCTGCGGTCCTCAGTTGTCCTTTTCTTTAAACCACGGGGCATAATCTCGAACACTTAAATGCACTAAAATGAACCTAAAATGCACAGTTTTATGGATGTAAGGACGCAATATGATGTTCACGTGTGACGGACCATTCATGATCCTCATGAATGAAAAACCCAGCCTGTGTGTCCTTAACTGACATGAAGTCCTCATCGACTTCAGATAACGTTACAGGGGCTGTGACTCCCCTCAACTTTAATGCTATAACTGACGGTTTCTCTAAAGCCTGGACAAAAAGGCTCCTGTGAAAGTATTACCTCTATTCAAAAATATATCAGCATATATTATATATATATATACACACACACACACACACACACACACACACACACACACACACACACACACACACACACACATGTTTGAGATGCCACAATCACGTTTTTTGGCCTTAGATAGAGATTGCCAATCGTCAATGAGGCATATCGGCTGATACAGATCATTTTTGTTGTTGTTTTTCAATCTAAATGTTATCCTTTTACTTTGTCAGTCATCTATCGTGATTATTTGCATAAAAACACACAATTCAAATGATTAGGAAATAAAGATAGTAATTTCATCCGTACAGATCAACTACGGTCCGTTACACCAGTATCAATTATACAACCTTACACCTTATAATTGGGCTAAAAGTGGTTAAAGGTACAGTTTCCAAGACTGTGGCAATGTGAGCTGGCGATTGCAAAACCGTGGAAACGCCGTTCCTTCCTTCCATCCTTATCATAGTAACACTACTTTGGGAGCAACGGAAGTCAGACGGCGGCTGGCGGTATCACGGTTTTGCACTCTGTGGCTCAATTTACCGCAGTTTCACATATGCGTGTCGGAGAACTACGGTGGCCTTCAGGTAACGTAAAACTATGGAAGGCTCTCTCTAGAGCCAGTGTTTTGGTTTGTCCGTTCTGGGCTACTGTAGAAACATGGAAGAGCAACATGGCTGGCTCCGTGAAGAAGACCCGCTCCCTATGTAGAAATGAAAGGCTCAGTCTAAGCCAACGAAGACACAACGATTCTTAGTTTCAGGTGATTATACACTAATGAAAACATACTTATGAATATTAAATTCCATTTCTGCTAACAGCTCCCCCGATATGTTACACACTGTTCCTCAGTCCTCCACACTATGTAGACGAAACTGAACAGGGGTGGCTGCTCTGTTACTTACTCTAACATCACAGAGCCACCAGGACTCAGACCCATGTGACTAAATCCAATATTACATCGTAACTACACTATAACTACATCCTCAAAAATGACTAGAGTCGAATCAACACCTTATTGTAAAGTTGTATTGTATTGCAATGAATTGAACAAGTGCGCCTAATACTGGTACCTCAGAGGAGAGATCATGTCACTGTGTAGCTGGACTGGCAGATGGTTACTTACTATTGTGCACAGTCGATTAGCTGGTACTCGTTGGATCTCTCGTAGCACGCCCTGACCCCCTCATCCTGCCACAGCGTCTTCGCATGGTCGTAAAACTCCTGAAGAGGAAACAGAAATACACAAACGACAGGACGTCACAGAAGGGTAACATATTCATTCTTGTTGCTTAATAGGAAAACTAACCAAGCTGACATCTGATGCTCTGGTCAAAAACATACTCAGTTTCATCTCATGGCAATGTTCAATTACATATTTTAAGTACAAAATTCTGCAACCTTTGCTTGATTAAACATGGTCAACCAACAGTTCATCTGCTGAATCAAAGAAAGAGACATTCTGTATCGTTTACTGTGCATCTTACAACTAATATGACCGCGATAAGAAAGAAAGGAGGTGGGGTTGTGTGTCGTCCGCGATGTGTGTCTGAGGGCACACCGGGCGCTCAACGGTTTTGTTGACACCACATGCAGTGTACGTTGTGCCTGTGATCATGTCTGTACAGGTAAATAGTGGTGGAGGGAAAGAGAGACACCTCACTATACACAAGCACTATAGACATGTAGCACATCCACATTACAGATGTCACGAGAACCGATACTTTGGTACCAAGTCGTCGCCAAAATTCTAAAAACGGGACGGTACTCATTTTCTAGAGTAGAGAAGGTACCGCACGATGCCTGCAGGGTTCGAAATTAACACCCGCCAAACGCCAAATGCGGCTGCTTCTGTCCTCTGCTCTCTGTGTCGGAGTTTGACACACACAACAGCGCCATGCAGCAGCGAGATCCAGAGATCCTTTATGTTCGAGAAGAGGATTCACTCGTGCGGGGAAAGAACTGAACTGAACAAAAGGAATTTCTATCTTTTGTTGCTCGTTGCTAAATCTCTGAAAAGTGGTGTTTTTTTTTTTTGTTTTTTTTTCATTGAACTCTGAACTCTTCATTTCCGGTGAATGTTCGCATTTGATTATCTTTCACTTAACTCCCCAGATCCAACAGCACCCAATCAAGTTTCAGGAGAAAACCATGAAGAACTAACGTTATGTTACTGAACACCAGTTGGATCCAGTTACTCTGCTGTTAAAATGACGTTACATTTGATGAAGAGCGCATATGGCTCGTTTAGGACTTGGGACTTGAGTGCACAGACTTGAGACTTACTTGTGACTTGCAAAACAATGACTTGGTCCCACCTCTGGTAGCCTATACCCAATGAAATGTCACCATGTCAGTGAATTTAAACTACTGCTTGCAATCTGAGGATATATATAGACACATGTACACATTACATGGGTCTTATTGTTTTTTTTTTTTTTACCATGGCATCGAATTTGGTATCAAAAATCACGGAAATTCCCTGGTATTGGTATCGACTACTAGATTTCTGGTATCGTGACATCCCTAATCCACATGGTGTGACACAGCGTGGATTAACCACTTCACCTCTTCTTGCTTTCTTTGTACTGACTGAACAACAGGTGTCACCTGTACATTTCATTTTAAGGATGCTGTAAAGTTGCTGAAATCACAGTGATCCAGGCGGCACACATGAGCCGGTGACTTGTACAAAAACATCTTACCAACACACACCCGCAGTATGTAGAGCACAACTGATTGAACATTTATCAGGCAAAACATTTGCCATTTTCTCAAATATGAGGGTTTGCTGCTTTCCTTAGTGTTTTCTGATGGTAGATCAGTAGCTAATTGTTAATGTGACGATGCAGATAAAGTAAAGGACAACTAGAGTGACTCAGCAGGGTGTGCTGTATGTGTCGGGCTGTTTAAATGAATTAATAGGAACTTTGTGGTTGATGTGTCCATGATGAACTAATGCAAGTCAAACACAGGCTACTTCCTTGTTCCAGAGTGGGAAAACCCAGACGCCTGTCTGTCTCACTACTATTATACACACACATCCTTACAATTATACAAATGTATAATGAAATAGATCGGTTAGCTATGTGTAATGATTTGTAGGAAGTTAGCTAATGTTTAGTATAACATAAAAGACAACCAGATAAATCAACAAAGTCACAGTCCCCTCTACACACACACATGCACACGCACACACGCCTGGTATCACCGCTGTCCCTCCATCTCTCATGCAGATCGAATACACTTTGAATACACTTTCGCCATCCTGTTTTATAACTTGGAAACTATGCCGTGCTCGTCATAAACAAGTCCACCAACCAAACAAGTAAAGCCAAACAGCAACCGTAAACAAATAATTGCTTCCCAACAGCTCAGCATGAGTGGAATTCCTGGGGCAGCAGGGTGAGTTAGTGGTTAAAGAGAAAGAGCGTCCCCGCAGAGGGAAAACTCACAGATTTGATTCCTGTAAACAGCTGATGTGTTTTAATGAAGCGTGGCTGAGTAAGACAGTCGTTTACCGTCTGATCACTTACTATGAATCGCTCAGTTACTTGAAAAGTTTACCAACTTCTTTTGTGTAAAGTGTCACAGCTCTTTGTCAATCAGATGTATTCGTCACTTGCATGTAAAAAAAGAAATACTTTCATCGTGCAGTTTTCCATGACAGCAAACTCATCATGTGTTCACAAACAGAGCGCTCTTTTATAATCAGTCATGCGATTTATTCACTCTTCCTCTCTTGATGTATTTCTTTACCTCCTCGCTTCCTCTCCCTCTATTACAGCCTCCCTTTCTTCTCTCTCCAGTAACAGTAACTACATTACAACAACAACAAACCTCAAAACTGGGCGACCAGGAGAACCTGAGTCCTCAGAAACGAGATGTGACACTATCGAGCCACATAAAAGAGGGCGGAGTGCAGCATCAGCTTTAAAAACAGAACCACTGGAGCTGGGAAGCAACAAGTGTCTTGCTCAAGGACACTTCAGCAGGGTAGATGTGCTAGTTTGGTGGGACAGCTGACCCTGTGTGCTGAAGGTCGTCATGTATGACGGTATGGAAGGAAACAAGAGGCGTTTAGCTGCCTGATGTCCCTCCATAATCACAATCATACATTAAATTGTGCTAATTAGGTCGTTATGTTATGAATGCATTAATTAGCAGGCAAGTCAAAAATACTCATCTTCCCGTAACACATGGATGCTATTAACATGAACTCTGTGCCTCGAAGCATCGAAGGACAAGGCTGGTGTTTTTACGTGTTTTAGTTAATTTGCTATAAATCAAACATTAAATTACTGCTGAGTACAGAAACAGGCTTTTTCCAGGCTTTTGAACATGTGACATTTCAGGCGGTCCATGGAGAACATTTCCTATCAACAGTATAAACATCAGTAAAAAAGAAAGAAAAAAAAAATCGGCATCAAAATGACCACAGTGGGGAAATGTAGTTCAAGCACAGATTAAAGTGTTCCTTAAAAACAAACAAACAGAGGTTGTGAAAGCAACACAGCTCAGCTGCCGGCGCTCAAGTCTCTAGTTTCCCACAAGCAAGTGTCACACTTCCATCTGCATTCAAAACACCAGGAGAGTTTCAGTTTGAACAATATTTTATGGGATTTATTTTGGTCAACGTCAGGGATCGCCTATTTTAAGCATGTTTTCAAGACTCAGCAAGATGACTTTCATATTATACTGAAATCAGAGGTTGCCAGGAGCTTAGTAAAAAAAATATATAATATGGTTTGTGATAAATGGGCTTATCATTCAAAACTAAATACGATATGTATGAATATGATCTCTAATTAATAAGAAAATATATGTGACAAGTTGCTCCAAAATTCAATCATGCACAGTAGGGCCGGGCGATATGGACAAAATCTTCTATCACAACATCGGTAATTTCATATCTTGATAACGATATATAATCACGATATAGCATGTTCTCTGGTAATGCAATAAATAGTTTATATGAAATAACCACATAGTAAAGCCTATATTTGTATATTCCTGTTTAAATTAAATACTTGACAAGTGAAAAAAGTATTTTCTCATTTTAAGAGTGAGCAAAATGAACAGTTTTAAGGTTTAAATGAAATTATAGAGAAAAAAATAAATAAATATGGGGGTAGCCTATATCGCGATAGAAACAATATAGAAGAATATATACATTTTTATATTGTTTTGACAATATATATATCAGTACTAATTCACTGTATAAAGAGGACCTGTGGTGTAATTTTGAAGATTTTATCATGAATTGTAATTTGGAGAGACAGGCGGACAGATGCCTCCATAAAGACATATACTGGGTACCAGAGATTAATTCCCGTTACTATAAAATTAACTACAGCTTCTATTCATACGTGAGACTTGCGAACTGAAAAGTGAATTAAGCCTGGTCCCGCAGGTGGCTTTGGATAAACCGTGAGACTCCCAGACTTCCAGGTTTGGTCTCTTGGCTCGGACAATTAGTACCGTACCACTGAGGATACTAAACTCACACAGACGTTACCCATCAGGTCATTAGTAAACCTCAGTGTTTGCTACTCGTGTCGAGGGATTATCAGCTGGGATGTTGGGACTATTAATACACTACTATCATCTACTGAAACACACACACAGCGGAGGATACCTGCACCTGTTGCTAATGTATCATATCGGCCACTTTAACTTCGCCAACAAAAAGGGGAGCACCTGAAATGTTTGTTAAGATCCTCGAATTCATTGCAAAACTACACGTAAAGCATAAACAACTACTGTGAGTGTGGTACATCAAAATGGAAGTACATGGTAGAACTAATTGAAGTTGAAACTGCGTGCCACGTGGTAAAACTGAGGCCTCCTGAATGAAGAGTGTGTGGTGTCCGATATTGTACTACTCACAGATGGAAACTCAAAGTCCTTCTGGCTGACGAGGTTGAGGATGTATTCGATCCGGTACTGGTTCTGTGGGCACGCCAGCTGCACCGGTGGAGCCAGGGTGCTCATAGCCGTTACTATGGTCTGTCACAAACACACAAACCCAAACAGAATACATTCAAGCGTGCATGACAGAAAAGACAGAACGCAGACAGGATTTTTAAGAGCTGTTTCGGTGTTTTTGCCACTCACCTCAATGGCCTCTTTAATATTATTCTTGATGTCGTGAATTTTCTGCTTCTTCTCTCTGAAACAGAAACACAGATTTTGTGACAATCATGTTCGGGATTATTGATGTACGGCAGGAACACACAGACGTAGTGGTAGAGTGTCTTCACACCAAAAGTAAGAAATACAAAGACAGACAGAGATACACATTGATATCCACTCCCTTTCCGTTTTCAGTATAAATCCCCTTATTCAGAAAAACTACAAATATAATAAAGGGGTGCCACGGTGATTTAGTATCTCACATTTACTTGAGTTGAGGAAGCACCCATTTAATTTATTAATTTGATGTGCTTATGTGATTTTGTCTGTACACAGTATTAGCTACTATGCAGACCTTTTTATTAGAGCTGCAACGATTAATCAATTAGTGGTCAACTATTAAATTCAATTGGCAACTATTTTGATAATCGATTAGAGTCATTTTTTAAGGAAAAAAAGGCAAATTTCTCTGATTCCAGCTTCTTAAATGTGAATATTTTCTGGTTTCTTTACTCCTCTATGACAGCAAACTGAATATCTTGGAGTTGTGGACAAAACATCTTGTCATCTTGGGCTTTGGGAAACACTGATCCACATTTTTCACAATTTTCTGACATTTTATAGACCAAACAACTAATCGACAATGAAAATAATCGTTAGTTTCAGCCCCAGTTTTCATGTAAAAAGTGTTGACAACTACAATATTCACAAAATATTCGATTAAAGATAAAACGCTTTGTGAAAATACCTATTTAAATGCAGTAATTAATACAAATATTTCAAAAATAACCACGTAATGGTATGAATCGTAAAAATGTCTACCACAATTGCCGGTTGAAAACAGGGGAAACTCCAAACTGTCTGAGCAGTTAATAACCGGCCATCATAGATGGTGTGCTCTTGTTTTGAACACAAAAGAGGGTTTAGTTTGCAAGTGTTGTTTTAGTGAAGTTATAAAAAGCACAGGGAAGGAGATCCATGTTACCGTGACATGATACACTACAGTGAGCTGCATTGAGTTTGTTTTTGATCTGGGACGGGTAAACAGACCTTCATTGGCACGCGTGGTAGAGAAATTATGTCTGTCTGCTGTGAAAGATAGCTGTTTGTACAAGACATCTAGACTCTCTGTGACAGAAATGTTTCTATTAAAGGCAACCAGAGAGTCAGTTGGTCTATCTTTCACCTTGAGCCTGCCAGGACAACAGTGTTTACAATAGTTCTATGTCAGTGACAAAGGGCAAGATGGGCCTCTTTGTTCTGTGCCAGTTTTTTACTTTTTCACCAGGGACTCTGCTGCACTCGGCCAAATTGATGCAAATCTTTAAACCAGTGCAATTTGCATTCTAAAGTTCAACTCATCCATTTGGTTACCAAAACAGAAGCTGCACAACTCCTTCACAACTTCACCTAACAGGTCAAATCTATTCAGGGGTCACTGCTCTCACAGTCCAGGTTAGGGCTGCATGTTTGCATAATTTATTTTAGATGTGAAGCACCGTAATGGAAGTGGTTTCTAAATCACTCACAAATGCACCCAATTAAAGTTAGCAGGCTGCAGATTGTCCACAAGGAGGAGCTGTTTTGTCACGGTCGGACTAGTTCTACACAAATGTTTGCCTCATTTATACAAGGAAAGCGATTGCAGTAGCAACTTAGACATGCAGATATATCAATATTGCCACCTACTGTACAGTCAAAGACACTCAAGTAGCACAGGCTCTTAGCTTACATGAACGAACAAGAGTTGCTAACAGGTCTTGATCGGCTTAAATGCGGGTAAAGATCAGGAAAGAGCACAGAGGATATAGAATTTACATCCAGTCGACTCGAACACAAAATACAAACAAACTCTGCAAATTTCATAGATACCTGTCACAACATTTGCTGATGCAACAATGACATCAACATAAAAACAAGGGCAAGACAAGAAAAGAATGCCTCAAACAAAATCCACAATTTATAATGAGTTTGTTCCACAAATCAAACTTGAATTGAACTATAGTTGGTTGTTACAGTCTCACTGAAATCATTCTATGTATTGGACCAGAAAATAGACATAGACGTACAATACAATTACTACTTACTATACAGTTTGTGTATTACTTATTGACAAATGGTAACAGAAAGAGAGAGAGAGAGAAGAGAGGAGGTAAGACAGAGTTTATTGGGTTAGGAGAGAAATTGAGAAGGCCTTGTTTACATTTTCAACCTGATAGGCATTAAAAGTCACATGGTCGTGTGTGTGTGTGGGTGCATGAGAGTACGACTGCATGCCTGTGTGTGGTTACAGAGAGGGGAAGAAGACGAGACACAACATGCTTAAAGGTGCTAAATGTGAGATTGGGAGCATTTCTAATGCCTCTGCACGGCTCTCAACATGGCTAACAGATTTAACCCGGGAGAGAACCGGAGGATGGGTGCAATGCTTCTGTGATGGCGCCGTTTATCAGCTGTAACCGCCATATGAGAGCAATGCAGAGCAGCGGCCGTGAGCGAGCCAGTGGGGCACGCTAAAATGCACGAACTATGCACTAAAAGGCACACACATTGCCGGCCCGACTATGTCAACAAAGCACAGATAAGCTCTGATTATAACACAGAGGGAAGATGACTTCATTACTCCTCTATATCTTTACATAGCAAATAGTTGTTTGATGCTATATCAATGCTCTGGATATCGTATAGAGAACCTTTAAGTGATGATATCTGGTGTTACGTTAAGGTGGATAATGCAGATGACAGGGACTGGGGCTGAAGTCAATATCACAATAATTACATTTTTGTCCCATTCAATGTGTCATGATATGGATTCGTCTACAAAATCTTTTGATAAATAATCAAATGTATGTTGAGAGTGGCCGCTGAAAGCACATGCATAGCTGGAACCAATGTGTCCCATGAACGCACAAATAATGGCAGAGCAACTTTAGGCATTGGAAGTGTTGAAATCTTTAAACATAAACTTAAAACCTACCTATTCAGCCAGCTTTTGATTAAGACTGGTATTATTTTATTGTATTTAAGTTGTACAATTTTATTATATTTTATTTATCACTTATTTTATTGTATTTAATCTGTATAATTTTATTCAATTGTATTTGTATTTTATTAATATTGTTTTTACTTCACACTGTTTTACTACTATTATTGTTATTATAGATTTTAATTGTATTTTATTAAATGTTTTTCTATAATTTTATTGTCTTGCATGTATTGGTCTCAAATTATCTAATTGTTAAATTGTTTGAATTGTTTTTGTCTTTTCTGTTGTTTTCACGGTTCAAACTTGGTCTGTCTTATTTTCGGCTTGTCAGTCATCCGTGAGACACTTTGAACTGCACTAACCTGTATGAAACATGCTATACAAATAAAGTTTGATTGATTGATTGATTGATTGATTGATTGCTGTTTGAGAAATTCTTGATTTGGGATAGCGATTAATTTATGGATTATATTTTCAGTTAACTAATCAATCATTTAGTCTACACAATGTAAAGAAATAGTGAGAAAATGCCTATTAAAGGATACAAGAGGAAAATAAAATAAAAGGCAATTTACAATGATATAAAAATTAGAACATCTAAGAAGCTGGAACCAGCAAACGTTAAAATAAATAATAAATATATAAATATGAAAATCAGCTTGAAACTTAAAAGCGTCTATGAATCAATATTTTTATATTGGCAAAAATGCATAATACTTGTATATGACGAACCCACAGAGATTATCACCAGGCTCTGCAGTTCCCCTCAGTTTTGCGGAGCGTTTAGAGTCTTTCAGCTCATTGTTTTGGTTTCATAGCGTGCGACTTTATGGTTTTGATTCAGTCTCACTGCTCTCATCACATCAGAGATTTTCGGCCATAAAAAAACTGTCCCACACATTCACGGTCTTCAGCTCTTGACCACTTAACAGCACATATGATAAGGCGAGCAGTTACACGCCTTGTCCAAGGGCAGCCCAGTCATAGTTGAGAAGAATAGAAAGAGCTGAGTTAGCCATTCATTCATTCATTTTTCAAAATCAGGCCAGCAATTGGAACAAGCAGTCTTCCGGTCACAAGCTAATTACTCTGACCTTTAGGTTACCACAACACTCAACCCATTCACGCTAAATCTTTCATCACAGGCGTTATTGAACTCTTTTAGTCCTACATCATTAAAATGTCCAGCCTGAAAATCCAGATTTATTATAACACGTTACTATACTTGTCATGTGGAGACCAACAAGCAACTGGCTGTTTAGTTGATTCATTGTTTCACACTTAAAAGATGCCATCTGACCGCACATTCAAAGTAAAACAGTCAGACGCATTAATATGGAGCAACATACAGTATATATATGGAAGTTTACTACACATAAGGAAACAAGGGAGCCCAACATGGTTACTGGGTAAACAAAAAAATCAACCAGATAATCCAAACAATGTCACGGATCTAACAGGAAGTGATGACGCTGTATGTGTTTGCGTGTCTTGTCATTGAAGAAACCCATCCACCTGTATATACACACACACAGACACATATTGACACACACTCACCCACCCACCATCACACACACACACACAGAAACACACACACACTGCTCAGTGTTGTGGAGTCACGCGCTGGGTCATACGCTCTTGTCTGCCTTAGGTGCTGATTTTCTAGTCCAACCTTGCAAAGATGCTTCCATCCCGATCACAACCACCAGACCAATACACGCCACAAGTCACTGACGCACACGCACACACACACACACACATAACTTCCCATTTGGCTTATTGAAACAAGCACAAGTCAGGGGTGTGCAGCGGAATTGTAATCTTCTGTAGGAAATACTTGAGACTTGTGTGTCTATAGACTACATTAAAGAAAAATTAAAATGAAAAACAGATAAATCAATGAAATTTACATCCACAAAAGCAGGAGAATGTTTACTTCGGACAATAAGGGCAGAGGCTGGAAAAAAATTAGTATCTGGAAAAATAATTCCAGATGCTTGTCTTACTTTGTTTGGGTCACCAGATTGGTGTTTGAACAATAATGTCCAGACAGTTTGGAGACACACATGGAAGCATTATAGAAAGCTCAGGCTGGCTGATTTTTCTGAAATGCACATGATATTCTGTTCTATTCTAAGCTTAAAGGGTGGGTCCATTATTATCATTATTATTTTTTAGGTTTTATATCATTCTGTAGCTTGACAGTGGTGTTCCTTGTGTATTCTAATCCGAACATTCAAATTTTGGTAAATGTACGTATGATTTCGCATCAAAATGCTAATTTCCCTTCAAGCCCTTCTAAAAACTTTTTCCCACGTGTCTTGACTAGGGATGATAACCGACCCTCATTAACCGATTATTAACCGTTAACCGTCAAGATTAGTGCGTCTCATGCAGCGCTGAGTCCCCAGTTCACCGTCAGGAGAGCGTTAGCAGCCCAGTAAAAGTCTCCACCACACATTTGGTTTAGTTTCGCAGGTTGTCCGGTGTGTCTGCTTGGATTAATGATAGCGATTGTCCGACAAACAGTGTGTGTTTGTGCTACGTTAGCAACTGTAGCTCTGCTGGTAGCTTCGTGCTCGCCGCTGCCGCCGCCACACACATGCATTCTGTCAGCACGGCGTAACTTCGGCGAGTTTCCGACAGTCCGTGTGTGTGTTGGTGGCGTTATAGCTGTGTACTTAAGTGTAGCAGACAGTGTGTGTACAGTTTATTTGTCGGTGAATAAATGCTACGAGGCTACAACTCGCTCTGCTCAAGCGAGCTCCAGACGGGAGCCAACTTCCTGTATCTGTAACCCTGGCTCAGACTTTCTTAAGGTGGGCTGTTAAGGTGGACCAGCTTTTTTCTCCTCAAAGTGACGAGTTTTTCTCAGCTTTTCAATTAATTAACATTTCTTTTAACAGTTTAAACCGATAGCGTTAATCGGTTAAAATGCTTAATGTCGGTTAACGGTTAATTATTAACATCCCTAGTCCTGACGTAGGTTTCTGCAAGAAGACACTGCTACATGTACGTTATACTGTATATACATTCTAATTAGTTAGTGTATTAACGTCACATATTAGATGGCGATCAGCATGCCAAGCAATGTACCGCTGTGGACGCCATGTTAGTTTTCTTAAGTCACACAATGACACAAACAAACTAACCGATCGATGCAGCGTTAGAGCAGCAGCTTTAGGTAGTTACTCATATCATACTTACTCTGCATTGAAGCCGTTGACATGTAGTATCCTCATCTGTTTCACTATGGTGCTCTTTCCTGACTCTCCAGCTCCTGACAGAGAGAGAAAGAAATATTAGGAACACATATTAGAACACACAAACAGTGTTGGGATATAGACCATACATATTAAATGTCTTAAATGTCTCTTTACAGTATGTGTACAGTAGTTTCATTTCCCGTATTTGGATACAAGCACTGTACCTCATTAAAGGGTTTCTTCATAAGCTGTGACTTACTATGCCCTGCAGGAAACTTTCAATGAACAAACAGCAGATTTCATAGATGACTGTGACGTTATTTGGGAAAAACTGGGAGTAGAGGCAAGGACAGTGCTGCATGGTCATGGCTGAAATAATAAACTGGATTATTCCACTAGATACTGTGATCACAATCACAAGATTACACTTTTAGACCTGATGATGATGACTGCCTTTAGACTTTTCCATGAAAAAGCATGATTAAACATTTCCCCTTCAAAAGCAGGTGTTATAGTGTTGAATTAAAAAAAGAGCATATATGTTTTATGTGCTGTGAGGGAAATGTGATCACTGTTCTTGTCTGCGGTATTTCAACAAACAGTAAATTGCTAAATATATTAAACTGACGCTGCTAAAAATCATTATGAGAGTAATGCTGCCAGTAAGTTAGCAGTATGCTGCAGGTCTGTGGACGGCCTGTGTGCATCTGCTGTAATAATGAAACTCACATCTATGGCTCTGTGATGCCACGCCTGCAGTAAGTTCAATAAGTTGCAGCTCTTTCACACAGTTCGATGTCTTTCCTGCCTCAGACCTTAAACATGTTTTCATTCAGCCATCTCCTCCTCTTTATCTTCATTTCATCTTTACAACTAAAGTGAACATTAACAATGACTCATAACTTCCTCTGAATCAAATACATTTAAATATTTGAGTGAGGGATCCAAATAAAGTAGTATGTGAAGCTTAAACATGCACCAATCAGCCAAAATATCAATCAGAACAAGCTAATTAAGCTAATAGTGTCTTTTTCTTACAAGTGAAGAGAGATTAGACAGGATAGATTTATTTTACTGACATTGATATTCTTGTTTTTATCATTGCTCTGCATGCTTATAAACTATTTCAATAACTGTTTTAATTTCCATCTTTCAATCTTATTTCAGTATGTTCACATCTGTCCAGGAACTACAGATGGAAAATAGCCCTTTGGCTAACTCTGCAATGTGTATTAATGTACAGTGGATCTCTTAAACAAACAAATAAATAAAGTAAGAAATTGCTCTTATTTACAATGCAGTATGTCTGAATATTATAGAGCTGCAGTGATTAATCGATTAATTGTTTAGTTGTCAACTATTCAATTAATTGACAACTATTTTGATAATCAATTAGACTAGTTTTTATGTGAAAAAAGTCTAAATTCTCTGATTTCAGCTTCTTAAATGTGAATATTTTCCAAATAAAAAAAAACATTTTGCGATTTATGTTCCACACAGGCGAGCTGGAGCCCCTGATGAGTTTTTGGAGGAGTGATAAATGTATGTACTGACACTGTTATCCAACAACTCTGTGAAAACAAGTGTTTATAGCTGAGAATAGTCCCAATATTAAGATTTGACATGAAGACGTAGGTGTGACATCTCAGAAAGGAGACATGTTGGATCTCTCTGATGGAGAAAAATCGACAACTGTGACTACATCTGTGGTGTTAAAGCCATTTCTATATAACAGTCATCTAATGACAATCCTAACAGAATGTAGTCTGACTGACTGGCAGTTTGCAACAGTTTTCTATTTGGACGTTATAGCCAACGTTTCCCACCCATGAGATGTACTTGTGGTCGCCGGGCACATTATCAGAGAAGCCACAGAACAGTCTGGGTCTTGGGCATTTTGGCGGCTCAGCAAGCTACAGCACATACCATGAACTCAAAACATCATGCTCTCAAATCTGACTGATGACCTCATGTCACAATGTCAGCTCTCCCCTCTCTCTCCCATCTGCCTGTCTTTTCCCACACTACATGATGAAGCAGAAACACCACAGCATCTTGCAAAATGCCTGCATGAAATAGTACAGTACAGTAGTGTAGCTTGTCCTTCTTGTGTATGAGAAAACAGTTTAGATTGCATGTTTAAACAAAACACACAAAATCAAAGTGTGGTATTGAACCTAAATCGCTGAGTACCATAACTGTGTCCATAGTACAAAGCATGAAGCGATCAACTATTAAATTAATCGCCAACTATTTTGATAATTAATTAATTGGTGTGAGTCATTTTAAAAGTAAAAAAAAGTTTAAATTCTCTGATTCCAGCTTCTTAAATGTAATATTTCCTGGGTTCTTTACTCCTCTATGACAGGAAACTGAATATCTTTGAGTTGTGGACAAAACAAGACATTTGAGGACGTCATCTCAGGCTTTGGGAAACACCGATTGTCATTTTTCACCATTTTATAGACCAAACAACTAATCAATTAATTGAGAAAATAATCATTAGTTGCAGCCATAAAATAGTTAAGTACAAAGAATTTGCCCTCAAGGCTTGGTCAGATTCTTCGTCTTATTATTGATTATTTTTAAGATATTTCCAGATCATACATTTAGCCTTTCAAATACTTTTTATTTGAGCAAAGTTATTGTAGATCTGTTTGTTAAGACAGCATTGAACACTGATACATTTGAGAAGTTTAGCTGGATTACAGTCTGCAAAGCATACCATCGGCAAAAGTAAAAGTTTTAAATGCTACAAGAGGATCCTGGCCATCATTGGTAACGTGGGTCCAACAGGAAATACTCCTACAGTCAGCCTGTATGCTACTGAAAGTTTAAAACCACACCAATAGAGTTTTAAAAACTGAGTCATGCTTCCAAAATAACATCAATAAAAGAGGTGGAGTAGAGGAAGTGTTACTATAATCTACCAGTATTCTCAATATAGTTGTTCCTTTCATAAGAGAAGTTATGAAACAAATCAGATGTTAGTAGGTTAACAGCTAGAATGGCTGCTGGTGGTAGATCCGGTCTGCTCTGAAGGATCTATAACCTTAATGTGGCAAATTAATCTATTCTGAACCCGAGGCATAAAACTATATATCAAGATACCACTGTAAAGCAGACACAGATGTAAACTGTGCAATATGTCAATGTTAACTCTGATTAACTCAAATGTGAAGGATCTCTGGGGAAAGATGCAACACTGTACTGCAGTTAAATAACAGATAACTGTGTACATTACCATATAAGAAAACATTTGCAGAGCTTTGCGCACACAGGATTGTCGCTTTGATTTGCAAATATTGGGGTGATATGATATCACATTAGAATAGCTGTGTCAAATACTTGCAATGATTTTAACAAGTTCCCCTCAATTGTGGATTGTTCTCACTAAGGCTGCAATTAACAAGTACTTTCATTGTCGATTATTTTCTCGATTAATCGATTAGTTGTCTGGTCCAAAAATGTCAGAAAAAGGTGAAAAATGTCGATCAGTGTTTCCCAAAGCCCAAGATGACGTCCTCAAATGTCTTGTTTCGTCCACAACTCAAAGATACTCAGTTTACTGTCACAGAGGAGGAAAGAAACCAGAAAATATTCACATTTAAGAAGCTTGAATCAGGGAATTTTGACTATTTTTCTTAAAAAAATTACTGTTAATTGTGTAGCTAATACAACTTTTAAATGAATCTTGGGTCAGATTAGGTAATACATAAACAAGATTAAAAGATAGAGACCAATAGATCGATTTTGGTGAAAAGAAAGTTACCTGAAGGTCATTATATCTTCAGGATAGAGAGTCTAATCTGTAAAAGTGTCACTTTGTCAACATGCGACTTAAATTATAACTGCTACTCCTCAATACAACATATAGTTTGTGTCATCACTCCTTTTGTAGGTGTCAGTCTTCAAAGTGAAACAAACTTTGCTAACATGAGCCACAAACCCATTAACGCCTTAATTAGATGATCTATTTAATCCAATGACCGGTGTAGTTCTAGTCGCAGATTATAATTATACTGAGCTGCCACATAATCCAACAACTTCAGCCTGGTGGACACGCTAAAAGTTTAGTGTGCACAATTCACATACAGAATGACACCACAAATGTTGTTGTGGTTCTTGAATGACACATTCACTGCTAGATTCTTTATGGTAAGACTATATGGATTGTACTACTTCAGATATATGTTTCCCGAGCAACAAGGCCCAGCTGCACCAGGTTTGAATTGAGACTTTTATGCTTCATTTGACTTTGTTCACTGTTTAAACACATCCCAAAAAATATGCTGAATCACAAATGCCACCTGCAGATCCTACAGGTCTGAGATAAAGTCAGACTAGTAGATTATATAAATGAAAGCCGACTAACTTTACAGCAGACATCTTTGTTTTGGTTTTCATGTGGGTCCCGTCCTTCTGCTTTCCTAAAGTCACCACAACTTCCTCCCCAACATAAATACAGGCGTGTCGTACAACTCGAGCCCTCGCTGGCATCTCTGCAATCAAATATTATGATTTTGACAAAGAACACCTCAGCTTCTTAGAAGTGGTAAGCCTGCTGCGAATGGACATATGAGGAGGGTACAGGCTGAGGGGGGGGAAGTTAGACACTCTTATTTGTCTCTTATGTAATGTGGAGACCCAGCCCACCTCCAGTTCACTCTCTGACACTCACACACACACACACACACACAACCACATGTTGAGCCTTACACATGTTCACTTCTTCTTCGTTAGGTGGGTGTTTTTTTCTTAGTCACATTATCTTTAGACACAGTTTGGGCCACACACCCACAAACTAGTACTAACTTTTCAGGCCTACATGCATAATTAGGACTCAAATGAATACTGCACAGCATGTTATGTAGTCCCAAACTAATACAGCTGTTAAAAACATGCATAAATTCATTATACATGATAATAAACTTAGTTTTTATGGTTGTGGTTGTGGTTGTTTCTCCGATATGACCACTCATACATTTACCTCTACATCACTGTACCCAACCCAACCTATAGACCCTGCCATGGCATGTTTTGGTGTTGGTAGTCTGTTAATTTGACAGCAACATGCTGAAAACCCAGCACAGTTGCTGCATTTTTAGCCTTATGCAATGGCAAAGTCACACTGTTGACAATGTTTCCCAAACAACACATCCCAGAAGGGTTATGCAGGGAGGCCTCAACTGTGCAGACTTGCTGTAAAAGCAGTAACTTAAGCATAGAAAACAAAAAAAAAAGAGAAGAAAATGAAACTCACCTAATAGCAGTAGTCTGTGTGTTGCTCTGTATATCTGTTTGTCTTTTTGGAGCTGCTTCTCTATCTTCTTGTTTGCTTCTCTTTGTGCCTTCTCCTCATTTCTCTGGTCTTCGGTCTTACTGTTGCCCAAACAACCCATCTTCCCAGAAGAAAAAAGAAAAAAGGGGGTCCAGGGGAGGAGGAGGAGGAGGAGGAAGAAGAAGTGGAGGTGGAGGGGGGGGTATGTGGAAAGCAAAAAATAAATAAACTAGTCTAGATCCCCTCGTTTGACATGCGGATTTGGCAGCAATGTCACCCACATTTACACCATAAAACCTGTCCGTGGTGCAGCACTGTGGCAATTATGTGTCCATAACGCGTATTTTGTGCTGTCAAGAGAGAGAAAGGGCAGGATACTGTTGCTGACGACACCGAGCCGAGGCCGCCTTGCTGAATCCTGCTCGGGCTTTTTTTTTTCCTCCTTCACATGCAGTTATAGTTTTGTTTTCTCCACCTCTCTATATATACTCTCTCTGCACCACCTCGCTGTTTGTTAACAACTGTAATCCACAAAAAATCGGGGTTTCACCTCAAACGGAGGCAGAATAATCAGCCTAATTTGCATCTCCAAAAAAAAAAAAAAAAAAAAAAGAAAAGCCCGGGTCTTGCGTCTCACTGCTGCCCGCGACAAGGAGCCAAACTCGGCGTGTCCGAAAACCTCGCCCGGTCTGTGGCGCGGCTCGATTCCACGTCTCCTCTCATGATAAACATGTCCATAGGTTGCACACTCTCTATGTCTCTGTGTCCAAGACGTCTGGGTGGAGGGGGTAAGCAGGATAGGAGGAGGAAAGGGAAATAATATTTACAAAAAGAGCTACATGTGTGATATTCTCATCGCTTCCGTCGTCATCCGGCTCCTCTCCTCCATTCGCTGCGTCAAATCAACCCAAAACAGCTCCAAAAACTCACTGCGCTTTTGTCTTTTCTTCTGGATCTCTCCACCACCTCCAACTCAGAACCGATCCAGTACCACCCTGTCCTCCTTATGTGTGATGGCTGTTCCTTGCTGTGTGTTTTCTCCTCCAAAAAGAGGCCTTCTCTCTCTCTCTCTCTCTCTCTCTGCCTCTCTCTCGCTTTTGTTGCTGAAATGTGTTATCAGCCCTTCACATCACCACCGAGCCTCCACAAAAAAATGCGCACAGATACTTTTGTTTTTTTTAATTCCCCTTCTCAGCTCGGCTCCGATGAATCCCTCTTTTTTTTAAGAAAGAAGAAAAAAAAACATTAAAAAAAAAATGTGAAAAATCCCTCGAAAATGTCCACGTTTCTTGCAGGTGAAAAAGCAAAAACCCTCCTGCTGTCAAGGCTCAGTTTGTATATAGCCTACATAAGGCCCACACACTCTCATGCAAACATACATATATATATATATATATATGTATTTTTTCCTCTTGAATCCGAGGCAAGGCTACAAGCTTGCATGTGCATTTACATTCACAAGAAAAAGGACGCCTGGTGGTTGTTGTAGCAGCTCATTTTCCCACCGCGAAGGCCGCTCCCCTCCTGCGCGCTTTGGTCGTGGAAGGTGAAAGACAGGAATAACCGATTCTTGGAGGTTATTATTTTCTCTCTCTCTCTCTCCGAGAATAGTAGCCTACATTGAAGGAGATAGACAAGCGCTGAACTGAAGCAGAGAGAGACGGGGTGGGGCCTCACACGGCGCTCATTGAACCCTGGGAAGGAAGGAAGGAAGGAAGGAAGGGACCGAGAGAGAGGAGAGGAGAGAGAGGCCGCTTCGCCTCGGTCACGTGGGCGAAGCGGCGGGCGAAGCGTCAGCGGCGACGCGACGCGGCGCTGCGGAGGAAACGGCGCCCTGTTCAAAGAGAGCAGAAGTTAAAGAGTGACATATAGATGCAAATTGTTCTTTCTGCTGAATCACATCCTGAAACTTGCTCTCATTTATTCTGGTCCTGTAAATATACATGTGAATTGTGGAAAGATGTCAATAATTTTATACTTGTTAAAGGGACTGTTTGTAACTTTTTGCAGGTATAAATCTACCGGGTCGGTGTCCCATGCGCACTCGTGTGTGGCCGGAGCCTCTGCTCCTCTGCCTGCTTGCCTTCACTCACACACCGCGAGCGTTCTCGCTGTCTCGCTCCACCTCTACACGTGCATGTGAGCACACTACACACTGCAGGAGAGTTAGTTCAGCTCTGAGAATATGTAGCGAATGTTCAGTGGACGTTTGTGCAGAAATAAATGCTGCAGCTCCTCCAGACCAACAGAGGTTTCCTGTGTCTTGTGAAGTGACAGGGCTCCGCAGCGAGAAACGTTATCGTCTCTGACTGGGTGCCGGTGTCTCCCTGCGGGCGCGCTCAGAGACGATAACGTTTTTCTTCCTGCCTCAGCCCCGGCACCGACCCTTTTTTCCTGCCTCAGCCCAAAAGCCCAAAAGCCAACACTAGGATCAGCATTGATTCATGGAGAGACCTTCGTCTGGTCAGCTAACATTACTGCCAAGCAGGTGAAATATAGAGTGATATTGTGCTTTTAGCTGACGTGTGTCGCCTCTGTTTTGAGCGATGCTCGTTCATGTTTATTTAGAGCGAGCAAGCACGAGCCCGACGTTGACTTAACGGCCACAGGTGTCGCTGTTAACAAGCATTTCTGATTCTCACAAACAGCCCCTTTAAGTCCTTTATAAATACTGTGAAAGTATCGAAACGCTCAACCCACAGAGAAATACACACAGCCCGTATTCAGAAACTCAGAGAATTTGGACTTTTTTTTTCTAAATAAAGTTTTTTTTTTTTTAACATTACAGCATGTAAACATGTTCTAGTAGAAACACAACATACTTTTATATCTACATTGGTAACAGGATACATGGGTAAATATACCAATACAATAGCCCTGTAATAAATCATATCTCCGTGAAGCTTAAAAATGACCAGAAGTCTGAATTATTACGCTTTGTTTTCATGTCTTTAATCTTCCTCTGCAGATGACCTATGCTGATATTACTATTACTGCTATCACAAAGTAATAACAAGAGGTTAATCTAATTATCTTTACACAAACAGTCATCATCCTTACCAGCCTTATAATTATTCTTTATAGCATCAATGTTAAAACAAGTTGTTATAATAAATAAATTATATTACACAGGTCCTATGAGAGGTTTTATAATTCAAATAATTATAAATGAATGAACAAACAAATGTAGAACTTCTGTAATTTGTAAATGAAATCATAGTTCTTCAAATTAATTATGCTATTACTGTAAATAAAGAGGTTCATAATAGTCACAGGGGCAGGCCACCAGCTCTACTGCTGTTGGGTCTGTGAAACTCTAGGTGGCGGCAGTCTTCTAACTCTGAGCAGCAGAGTTATACATTTGTATGTAAACATTTTGATTTAAAAGTATTTTCTGAAGTGGCTTTGCAAGGTTAAATTGTCTGTCAGCTATATTTCTGTTGTAAATGGTCTTAAATGTTGTGGGTTGGTTTGGAGGTGAAATCTTAACATGAATAAAAATGATTTAAAATTGATAATTCAACAATATGAAATCAATTAATTCAGAATGTATACTACTTTATCTTTCATCCCTGTTGTGTTATGATATATGATGATTATAGGAGCAAACAATTAGTGCTGCAACAAACAAATATTTTCATTGTTGATTTATCTGTCGATTATTTTCTCGATTAATCAATTAGATGTTTGGTCTATAAAGTGTCAGAAAATGGTGAAAAATGTGGATCAGTGTTTCCCAAAGCCCAAGATGACGTCCTCAAATGTCTTGTTTTGTTCACAACTCAAATATATTCAGTTTACTGTCATAGAGGAGTAAAGAAACCAGAAGATATTCACACTTAAGAAGCTGGAATCAGAGAATTTTGCCTTTCTTTTCTTGAAAAATTACTCAAACTGATCAATCGATTATCAAAAGAGTTGCCGATTAATTTCATAGTTGATACTATACTAGCTGAATACTTGTTGCCTTGCTATTTGTTGAGGCAACATCTTCTGTAAACTATAATGCATCATACTTCCTCAGGTGAAAAGTAGCTGATCTATTATTTGACTTCTGAAAACACCCTGTATCCCGTACCCAAACCTTCAAACCTTCAAACTCCACCCAGCAGGGCCAGATGATTTGTCTCAGTAACATTAAAAGAGAAATGCATCTGTGAGCGGGACTAAAAGCTGTGGCTCTGTATGTGAATCCCCCCAGCTCGCGGTCCTCTGGGCTTTGCGGTGGGCTTTGGTACTGAGTGTTGTGATGACCTGCTGCTCTCCGGAGCTTGAGGCCAAATCAGCCAAAATCTCTGAAGGGCCGCCTCCCATCTGTTAGACTAACATGAAAAACATAACTGCCACACCTCTTTTCGTCCATTTCACGATATGTAATCTATACATTTCTCTGTACATCAACTGTAAGAAGTTATTATTAACAAACGCAGAGACAAGACACAAATAGAGAAGTTGACTCCACTTCTTTACTTGTTTTGTCAACATTTATATCAGTGTGTTCACACAGTGTAGGAATAGAATGTAAAAATGCTCACTGCAGTGACCCTTTGTGAACTTTGTTGCTTCCTATCTAGCTTTTTGTTGTGGTAAATACACCCTTTATCATGAACGTGTTAAGACAAAACATCCATTTGAATTTAAATTTCCAAACAATGGCTCCTTTTCACTCATTAGATTTGCATACTGATAGTTCACATGCCTCAGTTTGCATACAGTGAGTGTGTAGTATCAACAGTTTGAGCACAGTTTTGTGTTGTAGAAGGTGGTGGGAGGTTGGACAGTAAGTAAATGTTAGAGGAACTTATGTGAGACTGTTCCCGGCAA
Source organism: Sebastiscus tertius (assembly GCA_916701665.1). NCBI lineage: Eukaryota > Metazoa > Chordata > Actinopteri > Perciformes > Sebastidae > Sebastiscus > Sebastiscus tertius. The sequence goes on along the minus strand of CAKAOH010041168.1, from coordinate 61,740 downwards.
CAGATCAATATTGGCTCAGCACTCATTAAAACCAGGCCACTAAAAATGTGTAAGAATTTCCCAATCACGTGCTGTTCACGTGTGTTTGCCTTTTTTGCTTAAACAAAACAGATTTTTCCTCATCTTTTTATCCTCTATATGTCTCATAAATAGTCACACACTTTCTCCCCCTTCATCACCACCCAAGACCCTTTTTCAGCACGTCCGCTCGAAGCTCTTTTTAACTGCACAGTCATGAAATGTTCGCTGCCTACTCAGCACTCATTCTCATCATAATCAATCTAGATCTACTGAGTGTGTTTTTTTCCTCTCATTGACTCAGAGGATTTATCTGTCCACTGAGGAGCATCATCCGTGATAATCTACAGACAAATGCACACAATGAATTTATTAGTTTAGTTTGGGCTTAGTTAACAAGGTTAGGATTGTATGGATTGTTTGAGGTGTTAAAATGATTAAATGGGGATTAATAAATTAGGTGTTGTGGTATTCTGAGCATTTTGTAAAACTGAGATGAAGAAAACCACTGAAGCTCCCCTTGTCTGGTTTCCCCTGTTATTTTCAGCCGTGTAAACCCAAAGTTGCTTCTTCTCAAAACCACTATGTTCACAAAATACATTTAATATCACAAAGTCTATCTTGATCTCTGTGAGTGTGTCGTTGTCTCGCAACTCATCAACCAAAGCCTGCATCTCCGTCCCGGTGAAGAAGTTGGACTCCAAGTTCAAACCTCGCAACGTCTTGTTCTCTCGCAGCATGTCACTGAACATGCTTCTTTCGCAGCAGAATATTTAAGAATAGTTAAAGGAGCATTAAAGGAGCAGTGTGTAAGATCTGACGGCATCTAGCGGTGAGTCTGCAGATTGCAACCAACTGAAACTTCTCCCGTGTGCTAAATGTGTTGGAGAACTACGGTGGCCAACGCGAAAACTATCTAGAACCAGTTGTTATTAGAGTAGAGTGCTTAGTGTGTGTATGTGGGAAGTGAGTGGTGAAGCAAGAGAGACTGGAGCGAGTAACGACGTTCGGCCCAAGCAGGAAAAGATTTGTCTGTTCTGGGCTATTGTAGAAACATGGCAGTCGGCTTTGTGGAGAGGACCCGCTCCCTATGTAGATATAAACGGCTCGTTCTAAGGTAACAAAAATACAACAATTCTTATTATCTATACACTAAAGAAAACATACTTATTAATATGATATTCTATTTCTGCCAATTGATCTGCCTTAATGTTACACACTGTTCCTTTAAGCAGCAAGTATTTTTTTGTACTGTTCCACACTGACCCTGTATCAACATGCTTCACATAATGACATTAGAGTAACACTAAACACTAGAGCTGCAATGATTAATCGATTAGTTGTCAACTATTAAATAAATCATCAACTATTTTGATAAGTATATTTTCTGGTTTCTTTACTCCTCTATGACAGTAAAACTGAATATCTTCGAGTTGTGGACAAAACAAGACATTTGAGGATGTCATCTTGGGCTTTGGGAAACACTGATCGACATTTTCACCATTTTCTGACATTTTATAGACCAATCAACCGATCGATTAATCGAGAAAATAATCGACAGATTAATCGACAATGAAAATAATTGTTAGTTGCAGCCCTAAAACACTACACAGAATAATCATCAGTTTCCTTCTTAAAAATTGAATAGACTTTACAGCATCCAATGTATAAAATCCCTGCTTGAAATGGCAATAAATTAAATTAACAGGCTATTTAAATGTCTGTCACTGGTAATAAAACAGTAATTAACCCATTTCCCAGACTCACTCCTCTAACACTTTTGCAGACACAGCTGCTATTTTATCAAAAAAAAATTGACACACAATAACATCATATTAGATTTTCCTTGGAGGATGGTGCAATGTTTTCTCTCATATTTTGGAGTAAAGTTTTGCTCGTCCTCGCATTGATCATTCCTCTGTAGTCACACCAGCTCTTAATGGCCTCACAGCCATGAATATTAGATACACTTCCCTTCACCCAGCAGCGCAAATATGATGAGCCAGCCTGACGCGGCTGTACAGAAAACAAACACAGTGCTGTATGAGGATCCGTCTGGGTTTCAGGAATAAAGAAATCAGACATTTAACATAAATCGCACAAGCAGAAACAACAACGACTTTTAAGCACAATCAAAGCCGTCATAATATTGAGTGTCAAAAGTCACTGTTTGTCTCTGCTGTTGCTGTTTGTCGGCCTGGTTTTATGTATTAATGGAAGCATGTTTTGTGATAGCGAATATTCTCCTGAGTGAGATTACACTCAATATGAGGATAGTAACAGAGATGATGGGTTACAACCCATTACATCTGAGAGAGAGAGACAGAGAGAGAGAGAGAGAGAGGTGAGAGAAGGCAAGGAGGGTGTGACAGAGACACAAGCAAAGAGAGGAGGGAGTCATCATCTTCACACAATTTTAAATCTGCGCTCTCTCTCAGTGCTGCTCGTCACTGGACTGCAACCATCTCTGTCCGGTTATAGTTTTAGAGTGTGTTGGACTCAAACTACATTTCCTGTATTTTCACTGCCGTATCGGAAGATGTTTTGACCGAGGCTTCGTAGATGAGAAATGTGTGAGCAGGTTGGAGTTTCCCTCCATATTGCTAAGACATTTACTCATTTGTGCGGACGTCTGGAGGGAGAAAGTATCTAAAGGAAGCTGTGTGGGTGTCTCTGACACAAAGCAGAAGACATGGCAGGGGACCTCGTGGTTGGGATGCTCTATAACTTATTACTACCACTGCTCTTGCTCACCGGTGAGTTGATTTTTTCTGATAGAAATCACATTTCTGCTGTGACAAGTTATCTATTATTCTTACTAAAAAATGTTGATACAATTATATGGACATTGTCACTGGTGAAAAGTCACAAATATCTATTTATATATTTACTTCTCTCTTTTTATTATTATATGATATATGATTGTTTACCCAGCCTACATGGAGCTTATTTTTCCCTCCCTATTTTTCCAGCCTACGCTGAATCAGTTCCCAACTAGGGGAGGTTATTTAAGAGAAGTCTCAGATCTGTTTGACTCTGATGAAGACACACGTGGCGTGGAAACGTTAGTCTTTAATAAAGTTGATTGCCCTAAATCCGTGTGCTCCAGGGTGTTTTGGACTTGGTCTCTGAAGTCGCGCCTGTGTGTCCCTCTCCAGAGTTCAGTTAGAGTGGAAAGAGGTCATATTATGTTTAAAGATACAAATGGTATTTCTGCAGCAGTTTTGTGTCTTGAGATCAGAGTAAGACTGATCTTTAGTAGAGATGCTGAAAAATCCTACTGAATCAAATAATCTTGAATTCTTTTCCCACAATGTGCTTTCTGTGGTGGCTGCTATTTCTGTATGATATCAGCATTAGGTTCACTTTAATATACTGGTTATAATTCCTCCCTTTAGTGGAAACAGGTTATATTGAAGGTGGTGTAGAGATGAGTTGGAGTTATTGTAGTAAAGCTAGTACATGTGTGCTTACTGTTGCAGACAGCCGGCCTTTTGCTGTACTTAATTACTACTAGTAATTCATATGGCTTTCTGATGGGTTCATTCATATCTTATGACTATATGAATTGAGTCTTGAATGTTGCTCTCGAGCAAGAAGCAGTGTGTGCTGCCAGTTCAGGTCTGAGATAGACCATGCTGACCACAGAAGATTTATCTGAGCAGTATTTTGGCATCTATTGTGATTTGAATAGTGAAGTGTATTGTGAAACTTTGACTGTTGTCTTAGGGCGCTTTCACAAGCCAACATTTAGTCTGTTTAATCGAACTCTGGTGTGGTTCATTTGAACAGTTGTGAAAGCAGTAATCGTACGCTGGTGCGGACTAATACAACTGGACTGAGACCGCTTACGCGAGGCGGACCGTTTCCAAGTGAACCAAAACGCAGGCTGCCTGTATGGGCGTTTGTTGAGATGGACACAAGTAAACGACAGGTTAACATGAGTGAAAGAGGACGGACCTGGACTTCTGAAGAAGTCCGATGTTTGCTTGACATCTGGGCCAAAGAGAATATAGAGAATATGCTAAATAAAGTCAAGAATAGTGACATTTATTAAGTCATTGGGGAGAAACTGGAGGAGAAGGGATTCATGCACACAGTAGTGTCGAGTCAAAGTGAAACTTAGACAGCAATATTTCAAAATCTACAATTCCGGCATAGAAGTGGCAGCTCTCAAGAAAAGATAAAAAAGATAAATTTGCTCCTTTGTGCACACCCCTCAGCAAATCAATTTTTTAATTTTGTCCGTTTTAATTTGTGCACTGTGAAACCGAACCAGACTAAATAGAAAACTTCACTCTGATTTCGGACTAGCCAAACGGACTACGGCTTGTGAAAGCGCCCTTATACACTATGGGAAATCTTGTGTACCCATGTGTGCCACTATGTGCTGCAAAGTTGACAATTAACCTCATAAAAGGTGATGATAATTTGATATTTTGGAAAAGTGTTAAAAGATATTATATTTAATTTGCTGATGGGCAAAATGTTTTCAGACGATCAGACATGTTATATGTTGCTGCCGTGATGTTGTTGTGATGAATGAATATAAAGATCACTTTCCTTTCCCCGTTCCTTTACCCCGCAGACCTCTCACTGGTGTCTCTATTGCAAAACACAAGCTGTGCAGCAAAGCATTTTTTCTCTAGTTGAGACGCTGACGTTCTTAAAAATGACCAAATACAGGCTGAATTTCAGGAAATAGTTAATGTATAAGACACCTACAATGCGATAGTGTGAAAAAAACATTTTAAAAACTTTATCTAGCTATATTTACATGAAAAATAGGGATATGTAGTAAATTTACTACACTAACGAGTTTCTTATATCCACTTCTTTAAAATTCAATAAAAGACAAAGAGCCACTACAGAGGACTGACATAGCCTTTAATTTCATTATGCCAATTAAAAACAATCTGAAATCCAGTGGTTCTACTAAAATCTACTACAATTTTGATGTACTTTTCTGCTACATTATACTTCTACTTCGCTACATTTCAGAGGTAAATATTTAATAAATTATGATGTGTTATGTATTATTATTATGTATTATGATATATGTTAAGATAAGACTTTATTGATCCCCGAGGGTGAATTCATGATCTACCCAGCTGTATATATAGAGTAATTAAAATGAGCTCCACCTTTACCAGCTGCAACATTAGAGAGATGAACACATGAATGCATCAATTCCAATAATCCAATAAAACAATTTATACGTATTATTCTGAAATAGACCATTCTGCATAATGAGTACTCTTACTTTTGGTACTTTAAGTATATTTTGATGCTGATATTTTTGTACTTTTACTTTACTCGTAACAGAGTAATTCTACACTGTAGTATTGCTACTTTTACTTCTTCCACCTCTGCTGAAATCTCACTCTGAGCACAGGTTTCTCTATTCCATGTTTTTTATCAGTGTTAATGCGGAGACACAGGGCGTGTTGGTTTAGATGAACTGTGTTAATTTCATTTTAGAATTCAAAATAAGGCAAGATGCAGGTTACACCTACACAGGTCATTTTCTTCTTAGTTTTCTTTTAGAGTTTCTTTGGTTGTTAATATAACCTGTTTGTGATATAAAGAACAGATTATAAAAGGATAAGTGAATTACCTCAGACCATTTCTATCAAACAGATGGAGTTATGTGTGCTCTTTCTTCTGCACCTCAGTGTCTTCGTTCCGCTACAATGGCCTTTCTGTGGTGTATTTCCTGTTTTTGCTCACATTGCCGCTGCTGCCGAACCCCAGCCTGGCCACCATGAAAGGTGAGGTTATGTTTTTTCCCAAGTTTCAGTTATTTGTGTCTGTAATTTAAAATGATCATATTAAAATAAGACCATTCTTCCATGTTACAAATAATTCTCATTGAAACAGAGGCCTATGGCAATCTCCTCTATTATTACAGGGATAGCAGAATTTTTTGAAGTGGGGTTGTATGAGTTACTTCCACATAGTCAGTGTTTTACCTACAGTAGATGACGCACAGCTTGCCCCCAGTTTGGAGAAACAGACAGGAGTTGTTGTGGATGGGACCGGCAGCAAAACGTATTTAGCCCCCTAAAAAAAAAAAAAAAATCAATATCAGTTTAAGTTAAATGTACAATATTTTCATGGCATTACCTTGCTGTCAGACAGCCCTTTCTGAACTGAAGCCATTACATCCATCTGTGCTCTCTTCAAAGTCACCAAACTCCTTTGACAAAAACTGTAATGCTGCCTCGATTGGTTAATTCATTTGTGATATTGTATGAATTTGGGAAATCCAAACTAACCTTTTAAAACACGAAAGTCACACACACGCAAACTAACTAACCGATCGAGGCAGCGGAAGACCATCAACTTCTGTGTTCTGCGAGGTAAAATTACTGTTTATGTCAAAGGTGTCTTGTGGCTTTGAAGAGAGCGTATAACAAGTTCCCCGTTGGAAAGGTCTGACAGCAAGGTAAAGCTGTCAAAATATTCAAAATATAGCGTACACTTAAACTGATATTCATTCTTTTAGGTGGGCCTTTTTTTTTGTGGCTAAAATACGTTTTGCTGCCGGCCCCGTCCACAGCAGTACATTGCTTTTCTTCTGTGCGGTAACTCCTGTCTGCTTCTAAAAAAAAAGGGGGCGCGCTGTCCGTCATCTACTGTAGGTAATACACTGACTATGGATAAGAACCTCATACAACCCCACTTCAAAACATCCAAACTATCCCTTTATGTAGGTATAGAGCAAAATCTTTAATCTGATTAATATTTAACATTATGTGCAGTACACATTTCCTGTGATATTCTATATTAAACTCACAGTTGTGTATATTTCGTAAAGCATTGTCTGTCCTGTTTTAATGCAAGACGCTGATCTGAGTCCATAAAAAAACATCTCAAACTTAATTTGAATTTTGTAACTTAGCGGAACTGTAAACTCTTGAATCATGAAAATGAACTTGTAATTGTTCTGTCAAAGTTTGATGGAGAAAAAACAAAGAGGGATAGGAGCGGAGATAAAACAGGATAGATTATATTGAGTAAGTGTGTGTGTGCTTTCTCTGTATTGATCACTGCACTGATGAATTAAAGTATCTGCACCCCTCCCTCAAAGTACTTTGTAAAGGGGATGCGGTTGGAACGGTCAAATCAATTATACATAGCCTGGTAATTACAGTGAGGAATTAAAAGACGTGATGTCAGCGTTTTGACAGCATTTTTTCTTTCTTTCAATTTCCACCCCGCCATCTAAAAACTGTTTGCCTTTCAGCTTTTCTTTGAAAGCTTCATAGATCCCACAGTTATCTTCATCTCCCTAATATGATCTCGCTCTCCTTGGGCTAAGTGGACAAGTGTGTGTACATCCTGTGTGCATTTGTTTCATGGGATTTTGTGCATCCACCGATACTTGGAAATGTGTGTGTGTGTGTGTGTGTGTGTGTGCGTCTCCCTTATTGGGAAGCAGAGAGAGGTTTAAGTGAAACGAAGCTTTTAGTAAAAATCCTGGACATCAACAGCACATTTGCAGGCTCAGCTAATGTTGAGCCACATCAGCTATTAATGCTTTTGTATCTCCAACCTTTTGATTACAAGCGTCAAACTCTAGACTGAGATTATGGACTGGTACATTTGTTTTAAAACAAATAAATTCATTGTAAAGCTACCAATTTCCAGCATTTAATTCTTATATTTAACGTAATTAAACTAGCGCTGTAAAATGTATTTTTAACATGTTAACGCAAATTTGTTTGAACGCTGCAAATTTCTTTAACGCATTAACGCAACTTGTGATTTTTAGGTTGTAGCAGGCTTAGTTTCTCACCATGTCATACTAGCTTGTTGTGAAGGAGACTAAATAACGCTCCAAACTTGTGCTCAATTTTAGTGAGGAAAAACTGGCATGGCCATTTTCAAAGGGGCCCATTGACCTCTGGCCTCAAGATATGTAAATGAAAATGGGTTCTATGGGTACCAACGAGTCTCCCCTTTCCAGACATTTACAGCTGACTGTGAATGTTCTTTTGACTTATATTCATCATGAACTAACTGTAGCTTAGTACATTGTCGAGATATATATTTTGCTCTAAATTTTTCACAGACATGACTTTGAAATTTCTCTTGTTCACATTCACTTCCTGGTTTCTCTCATTTGCTGCTCTTTTCAGGTAAAACGGGTCAGTTCTTGCGGATGATCATCTACACTAGTTTCACCCTCCTGACCCTGCAGTGCTTCATGCAGATCCCCTTCGCCTACATCCCTCCGCATGGTAAAAACAAACTTGTGGCACTTCAGACAGACTAACAGTGTTTTTGTAAAATAAAATGTTCTGTGAGTAGACATATTGGTTGAATTGACTGTGAAAAAGAACAAAGGGATATATGTAATCTGTAACAAATTCCTTTTGTCATGTAAAAATATAAAACTTTCAGGAACTAAGAAAAACAGCTTTGTTTCCAGCTTGATGACAATGTTTTTTTGGGGGTTTTTTTTACAGTTAGCGGCCACTGGGAAGATGTCCTCTACCATTTGGGCATTATAAGGTATGGGAGCACACTTGACATTTCATATTTATAGGAACACAACAGTGCTTATGCAGTTTTTTATATATATATTTACATTACCTCTAACTAGGCCTGGGAATCACCAGAGGACCGCCAGAAGTCACGATATGTTTTTATTGCGATTTTAAACATTTTGCTGAGTACTGCAATAAGATATATTGCAATATATTGCAAATTATGCAGTTTGTCAACATCTGTTTTATCAAGTAGTTTTCATTCTGTTCATCTCAGAGTTTTCATTCACACATCAAGGGTCACGTCAAGGGACTCCTTTGAAAATGGCCATGCCAGTTTTTCCTCGCCAAAATGTAGCGTAACTTTGGAGCGTTATTTAGCATTCTTTATGACGTGGTTTGGCCAATCGTTTTTTTTAGGCTTTTAGTTTCATATGATACCAGTATTTTCACTCTAGCTTTAAGACTGAGTCCACTACCACCTCTGAAAGACAGAATAGCGCCCAGGCCTGCTTTGCGGCGATCTATTTTGCGTAGATTGATACTACGCAAAATATTGTGATACTATGCTGTATTGATTTTTTACCTACCCTACTTCTAACCATTTTAGATTGATTTTCTATCTTTCCGACAGCCTTCTAGTTCAGTTGATTCCATGCGGTATGAAAATCAACGTATTGAGGCTGGAAAATTACGTGAAATACATCACAAAAGTAACATGTTTTATTTTTGCTGTAATGGTAAAGCAGTACAATAATAATAATGCTGACAAATTGTATCTATCAAGAAAGTCTCAGCAATTAGATTTTCACACCTTAATGAATGGAGATCAGTGGAGATCAAACCTATAATAATGCTTGTGTGTTTCCAGATTCAGCTCGGTTGATGCTGGGAACATTGTGCGTCTCCTGGCCCCAGATGTGGGCCTCCTCTTCTTCTCCCTCTTCATACTGAGGCTGTGCAAAAAATTACTGCGCCCTGTGCCCCAAGTCAGTCTACATGAGAACGGAATACCTCCGTCTGACCCCGAGGTAACCGCAAGCACTTATCATCGACTGTTATAACTTTACATTACGTTAAGAAAGCACATTGATATCAATCTGATTGTTTCTTGCAGGGAGCGGAAACCTCTGAATCTGAGTCGGAGGGAGGAAGTGAAACAGAGGGCTCGTCTTTTGACAGCTCCGATGAGACTACAGTCCCGGTTCGGTCGGAACCGCCCCAGTTTGTCCAGAAGCTGATAGTGTTTGCAGCCGGACTGAGGCTGCTGCTGTCAGCCATCATGAACACGGCAGGGAAAGTGGTGGTGACGGTACTGCTGGGGTTGGCAGGTACAACAATACAGCTATTGGTGTGAGCATGCAGGTGTTTGTAGTTCTGAAATGTTGAGAAGTTTTGTCTATTTCACTTTTTTTGTGTATGTGTGTGTGTGTGTGTGTGTGTGTGTGTGTGTGTGTGTGTGTGTGTGTGTACAGGTATCACGCTGCCATCGCTCACCTCAAGTGTGTATTTCGGGGTGTTTCTCGGGCTGGTGTGGTGGTGGGTGTTTAGCCGCTCCATCAGCCTGCTCATCTTCAGCTCCCTGTGTGTGATGATGGCGATCTTCAGTGGAGGACACCTGCTGGCTCTGTACCTCTACCAGCTGCCTCTGTCCCAGCAGATTGTGCCACCAGAAGACGTCTACGCCAGGTACAGAAGTCATTAAAAAATAGGATTAGACTGATCTGATGTTTTTATTAAATATTAGGGATGTAAATTACAAGTTTCATCACGATACAATATTATATAGATTCTTTGGACAATAATACAATATGTGCTGATATCACAAAGTCTTCCACGATACGATCTCGATTTGATTAAATTCAGGGGCCTACGATCGATATGAGACAATATCATATGCCCTTTTAACACAACAAAATAAATTACATTTATATCAACTCACAAAAAGCAAAGTAAAATATGATTTGACAATTGTATTACCGGGCTCTGTAGGAAGGAGGTGCGCTGGGACGGAAATGGTGACATAGACATGCCATGGGAATTTCAAAATACTCGTATCATAAAGATGATGATATGTATCATATCATTGAACATTGAACCGATATATCGATCCAGATCGATATGTCGTTACACCCTTATTAAATAAAAGGTATCTGCAATTTCATGTTTATTTCAGTCTTATGCCATCTCTACACAAATAAAAGGTGAGGCAAGGTGCATCAGAATCAGAATCAGATCATCAATTTAATCAATTTTGACAGTGCACCTGTTTTCAATTGTTCTGGATTTTTACGTCAAATGTGAAATTATTACCATTTAAACGCACTTTGCATTATTAATCTTGGCTTTTTAATGATAATTTAAGTTATATAGTTGGGTGTGGACATGAAAAAAGGCAAAAAATGTTGCCAGGTAAAAAAGATTTAGACCTTTGTCTAATGTCTTCATTTAAATTGTCCATGACTTTCTTCCAGGTTGTTTTATCTCCTTTGCATTCTCCTTAAAGTTTGACTATACACAATCTCACATTTATTCTTATTTCCTCTCTTCACTAACTCCCACCATCTCTGCTCTCACTCTTCATTTCCATCTCCATCCTGCACTCCTTCCCCTCTTCCTGTCCCAGGTTGTTTGGTATGACAGGAGTGGTCAGAATCAACAGTTCAGACCCGCACAATCTCAGTCTGCACCCACACATCAGCTGGCCTGACTTTGTCAACCCTCTGGTTCTGCTGCTGCTCTACTACACACTGGTGGCTCTGCTGCACAAATGGGTCCACATCACGGAGGAGGTTTGTGTGTTGAATTACAGTATGTTCTGTCAGATATTGTATGTGTGTGACGGAAAATATATAGAGAGTTACCCATACATGGACTAGTCACTACTCTACTACTGCAACTGTGACTTGTGCAAACATTACTGCTCATAGTAGCACTACATATTTAAATTTATATTCAAACATTTGTTTTCCTTTTTTTAATGTCAAAACGCTCATTTCTTTCCAGGGGGAGGGAGGCTAATTTCTCTAATCTTTTAGCTAAATTAAATTCATTTCATTTATTTGGATCCCCTTGAGCTGTAGCCGAAGCAGCAGCTACTCTTCCTGTACACAATATTCTATACATGCCAGTAGATAATCACGCAATACAACACAACACAACATAGGGCCTAGCTCTAGTTTGTAAAAACCTAAATAAAGTACTTCTACGGAGATATACAATTAAAGATGTCTCAATATTGGCGGTAGTAATTGAGCAGACCATGGCCTATTATACATCAATGTAGCATATGTTATATAATATCTAATGCTAATGCTGGATGGTTAGCAATGCTAAATACTACTACTACTACTACTGGACATTTTACTAGAATTACTTCCAGTGCTAAACATGCAGGCACATCACACATTATTCAGACGATATTCACTTACGAGAGCGTCTTTTAATATCCGTTGTGTTTCTCAGGATACTGTTGTTGATGATGAGGAGGAGGAGTGTGAGAGTCCAGCAGAAAGTCCGGAGGCTCCTCCAAGCTTCTCCAGGGTCATCTACATCTCAGGAGATAAGCAGGAGGTGACCTGCAAACATGGATGTATTCTGTCAATTATCAGTATTCTACTGTTGTTCTCATTGTTAGTTGTTCTGGATAATAATATCAGTTACACATCTGTACAGACATCATAGTTTTACTGCTATTTCAGCCTACACACCTAAGATTATTTCTATTTTCAGCTTTTGAGCAGCACAGATGATGAAACCTATCTACCTGACGAGGTAAGTCATTTTATTGATAATATTTTTTGGAGACGAATCATGTTTTTACTGATAATCAGGTGAGACATGTGAATACTGGTCTAAATTTACAGTATGACGCACTCTCTTTCCTCAGCCAATGATTTTGATTGCGGGGAGTTCCTGGCAAGATGTCAGTATAAATGATCATGGCTCTCTGTTAGGAGGGGCAGGGTACACAAACTGTTACGCTCCACCCCAGTATGAAGGCAAAGACTCGCCATCACATGGTAATCATCACAATTGAATGTGTAGTTGTCCTAAAACCTCAGCAAAATACATTAGTCTGTTTACTAAACTCTGTCATCCATAACTTCTTCCCTCCCTTGTGCTAGAGACAGAAGGTGAGGGAGAAATATGTGAAAAGTCTGAAGAGGACCTGAAGACTCTAACAGAGACCTCGCCTCCCCCTTCAGGCCCGAGTGGCCTGGTCATCTTTGGACGGCTGGTGCAAAAACACAGCTACGTCAGCGCCCTTATCATCATGATGGTAAACTATACTAACATTGATTTGGGTTTGTGTGGCGAGTCTTTTAGCAACCATAACTAGTGCCATCATGGAGGTCGTCAGGAGAGAACAAATATCTAAAAAGGTGTACCAAGTGTTCTGGTGTAGATGTAGCGTAGGTCAGCTCAGTAATGTAGATAAGATAATATAAGGTAAATTCATATTAGGGCTTTCAGAGGTAACGTGGAAACGCGTTAACGCAAATTCACTTTAACACCACTAATTTCTTTAACACATTAACGCAATAAATCTTTCGGAGGTTGTAGCAGGTGCAGTTTTAAAGCTAGAACCATGTCATACCAACTTGTCGCAAAGGAGGCTAAATAACGCTCCAAAATTAAGCTAAATATTGGCGAGGAAAAACTGTCATGGCCATTTTCAAAGGGGTCCCTTGACCTTTGACCTCAAGATGTGTGAATGAAAATGGGTTCTTTTTTGTCTGCCACTTCTGAAATCTATGTAGAACGCTTTAACATTAGAAACACTAGGACTGTGTATTGGCAAGAATCTGGTGATACAATACGTATCATGATACAGGGGTTACCATTATAATGTGATATATGCTGTAAGGCGATATATTGCAGTACTGTAAGTAAGGCGATATATTGCGATTTTTTTATTCTTATTTTAGGAAAACTGTCATATTATGAAGAACATACCGCCATATGCATAAAATCTGAGTAGAAAATAAGTTTACTTTTTTATGCAATCAGTAGGATCTGCATCTGCAGTTATCACAGAGGACGCATATCTTTGAAAAAATACAATAAAGCAATGCCTGAGTTAATCTTTGCATGTAATCTATTACCTACCTGTCTGCCATGGTGGCAGGTGACCTGAAGGTTTGACCTGCCTCAGCCAACATTTACTCTGTTATCTGGCAGGTGGAAGATGCTGATTTCATTCTCTGTATCCAGGTTAGCACCAGTGAGCAGGCTAATCACAGCAGCTAATGCTAAGCTCACTATGGTAGCATTAGCGATGCTAGCTAGCTAGCTAGCTAATTGAGTGGATTTAAAACTATGTAACTGATATTTTAGACACCCTGTTTGCTAGTTTAGCTAACCAGCTGACATTATCTAAACAAAATATATTAGGTATAATAAATATATTAGGTGAAAAACAGCGCAGACATCGACGTTAATAACGTTATGTTTAGCAAGAACGTTAACGTCAGCTAAGGTAACCATAGTGATGACGTTAGCTAACGTAACCTTGACGTTGACGTTAACTAACGTAACATTGGCGATGACGTTAGCTAACGTAACCATAGTGATGACGTTAGCTAACGTAACCTTGGCGTTGACGTAAGCTAACGTAACCATAGTGATTTTTTTTTTATTTCAAAATTATAGTACACATAGTAACAGCAGAAACCATTAAAAACATTTACATACAAAAGAAGCATAGCGAAAACATAAACAAAGAGCTGTGACAAACATAAGAGGACAACAGAAATGAAACAAAACAAACATAAAATTAAAAAAAAACACACAATAAAAATAAATAAATAAATAGATAATAATAAAAAAGACCACGCGAGAGTATGACAATAATTGTATGCAATATCTTTAATGTTTTAAGTGAAATTATTGTCATACGTAACCATAGTGATGACGTTAGCTAACGTAACCATAGCGATGACGTTAGCTAACGTAACCATAGCGATGACGTTAGCTAACGTTAGCTTAATAACGTTAGCGCCTAAACTTCTTGTTACAAAATGCAAAAATAGTATAAAATCGTGACAAGAATATCTGTTTTGGCTGCAACAATGTCACTATATTAAAATAAATATGTATTTCCAGGTGTGGAGTATCACCTACAACAACTGGCTGACCTTCGCCCTGCTGGTGTGGTCCTGTATCATCTGGATGATGAGAGACCGGCGCCGCTACGCCATGATGTCCGCTCCGTTCCTGGCTGTCTACGGCTCCGTGCTGCTGGTGCTGGGCTTCCTGAGCGGGCTGCGGCTGAGCCGGGCCGAGCTGTACCCGGGTCTACCGCCCACTGTCATAGTGGACTTCGACCTGAACAGCTACCACCCTGCACCCTGCGTCCACCTGGGAGCGAAGGTGAGGACGAAGAGAGGGGGGTTAGAGAACATGAAAATACTTGTTGATGACCTTAAAGCATGAGTAGGAAAAGACCACTACTGTTTATTCTGCTCATCCAACTACACCTCTTTCCACAGATAGAGTTCATGTGTTGCTCCTCCATAGCACCTAAATAATAATAAATTATAATAAATTATACAAATAGTCAGTAAACAGTGGCATCTTCCCAGTTACTTTCATCAGATTCTGTATTTTAACTTTTATAAGATAAGATAAGATACAATATATATACAATAATTTCAAGCTATATTTATATACAGCACAGTAGTGGCCTTACTTACTTTAAGTTACATAAAGGCCCCTTTCAGAGTGCTGTATTGTTATATAAGATATAAGATATTCCTTTATTAGTCCCGCAGTGGGGAAATGTGCAGTGTACAGCAGCAAAGGGGATAGTGCAAAACAAGATGCATCAGCTAACACAGTAAAAAAAAGAGCTAAACAAAGTGTAACAAAATATGAACCATTTAAATAGAAGGAAGTATAAAAAATAGGAGCAGTATATACAGTATTGACAATAAACAGACTATTAACAAAATTGCACAAGTGGAAAATGATATTGCACAGTGAGAATGAATGAAATTCCACCTGAAAATATCAGGTTACTGACAGTTTTTGGTGTGAAAGTGTAAGTGTTTTATATTGTTACATTAAGATTAGTGCATGGAAATACTACATGTTGGACCAGTGACTAGAATAAATAGAAACACAGAATATCCACCATGTGGAATAAACCAGGATTGTTCAAACTATGTCAGATAATAGTGTGACTGTAGGATCCCGTTGCTTATATATAAGAGGTTGATTAAAAAAATGGGATTTCAGGGTCTTAAAAGCAGATGGAACAGGAAGAGCTACAGTTGATGTTATTAGCATTTACAGCTCTTAAACACCTCTGCCAGGTAGACACTTTCAAATCCATTAATTCAGATTAAACATTACTCCCAATCAAACAAGTGTTTTTCAACCGCACCCACAGATCAGAGTTATTATTTACATCTTAATCTCTTGGTGGCCAAGTTTTTTTTGTTGTATTATAGTTGTTATATGAATATTAATTAGGACTAACTATGTTTACTATAGCAGATTGTAAAACTGCATGTTTTGTACTCATGATACACTGTTTGTGTGCTGCAGGTCTTCTACTGCTTCAGCTTCTGGTTGATGTTTCGTCAGCAGCTGAAGGAGAGACAGGAGGAGCAGAGCTTAAAGGAGGAATCTCTGGATGAAGTCAAAGTCGTGCCACGTAATTTATTTTCGAATACCTTTTTATAAAGATTGCGGCTACTGCGTTAGAGAATAACATTTAGTTTGGAATAATGTGAGACCTGTATACTCACATGTCCCTTCAGTTTGATGTTAAAATGTCTCACTTCTCTTCTTCTCATCCTATTCTCCTTCTATCTATCATTTCTTTCCTGTCTCTCTTCGCCCCTCCACCTCTTCTTGGTTTCCCTTCATATCAGCGGAGGAAATTCCTCCATCACCTCTGGTAGCGATGCTGATCTCAGGGGTGAAAGGGACGCTGGTGAAATACTGGATCCTCTTCTGCTGCTCCATGTTCTTTGTGATCAGTTTCTCTGGAAAGGTATCTAGGAATGGGAGAAGTCTCATTCATGACATGTCTCTAATCAAGCTTTCCCAAACACTTCACCTCTGACCTCTGAGGGCTACATTTGTTTAGATTTATATTTTATATGTATATATAAGTAAGTATAAGTATAAATCAAGAAAGTATGCATGAATAAGTCTATATACTGTATGCATGCAGTCCCAGGACTTTTTGGGTCCAGAAGTCCAAGTAATCTGGTAGATTTCCTGCATGTCAAGCAAATAAAAGTGACCTGACCATCATATTTGATTTTATTTAAATTCACCTCATCTTGACCTCTACATGTTTTACTTTCTTAGGTGGTCGTCTACAAGATCCTCTACATTGTCCTCTTCCTCTTCTGCGTTGTCCTCTTCCAGGTTAGTGATTTTAGTGATCTGGCTGGTAATAGACAGCCAACATTTAGTCTGTCTGTCTTCTGAAATGAGGTAAAGTGACTTTAGTTATCCAGCTTCTCCACTGAAGCTGCGTCTCGTATAGTAAATACATGTATTTTACACCTCGGTGTGAAAATTGACTATTAACTATACATTTATTCTCTGAGTAGATGACGGGTGTGAATTTGATATTGAGATTGCAGGGCTCAATAAGTGGAGAGGAAATCTGCTTTTATAGTTGAGACATAACACACAAAGCCACTATAGTTTCAGGTTCACCTTACACTGTAATGTGTTGCCTCCTAAATTATCATCAGCGAATCATTCAGCCGTTGTTTGTGCATAAAAACGCTCATCAATACTATTTTACAGTTAAAAGTATTGATTATGACTCATAAACACATACTCAGTCATTTTTTTTCTGCTGTTTTCTAGATTTTTTCTCCCCCATCTTATGTTTCTGCTGACCGTTTAGAAACACGGTAGGCACTTACTGAACAGGAAGGCCTAATGGCTGTGTGTGGAGGTGACGTAAGACAAGACAACACTATTTGTCTGTTCGGACAACATCAGCAACACCCTGGTGTTTTACATACTGGAGTGTTGGATGAAAGCAATGTAGGCAACACACTGGTTTTTAGATGTAACTTCTTTGGAAGATGCACAACATTAAGGAAAAACTGTGTTTTACAGTGTTTTGTCTCATTGCTGGAGGTCGAACTAACCAGTAACCAGCAGTTATTCAATACGGAAACAGGGGAATAGTGTAACATTTGAATAAGTTGTGAAAATGAGGAGGTTTAAGATCTGTAGCTTCAGAGAAAAGGTACTGCATCTGTTTTCTCTCCGCTCAGATCCGTTACGACGTGTGGCGTCGGGTCCTGAAGATGTTCTGGGCGGTGGTGGTGGGTTACTCCATGGTGGTGTTGATCGTCGTCTACATGTACCAGTTCAGAAGTGTGTCTGGGCTGTTCACACAGATCATGGGCATGTCGGAGGAAAGGTGAGTTTCTGTGTCTGAAAATTTGTGATTTTTTTTTTTTAACCTTAAGAGACCCACAATAGACCTGTTTTTGTCTTTTTTTAGGGGGCTACAGGAGGTCTTTAGGGGGAGATAGCAGGTCAACAGTAGATGTCACATAGAAGTGGTGTGCATCATCTGAAAGCTGGGAACCTGAAAATTAATTTGAGTGTTTGTGTGTCAAGTTGTTCTAGTCATAAATCAGAAATAAACACATTAAGTAATTAAAATAGGCTTAGAACACTGTGATAGAAGTATATGATGTCCATTCCCATGCTCTATTATGTCTCATATGTTGTTGCAGCAATTTTTGGGTTGATACCATTTGTTACACAGATTTGGTGAATAAAAATGATCAATAATGCCTCAAAACTATGCCTCCACTAACATCATCACACATGAATACAGTTGAGCTCATTTGATCCACAAGAGTCTCAGCTTTACAGTGATACACAATTTATGTAATTTAAGACTGTTTAGTATGCAGAAATATTCAAATACATCATTTTAGAATAGACGAAAATAACACATTTATACTGCATTCAAAAAACTGCACGTGATTATCATAAAGTGGGCATGTCTGTAAAGGGGAGACTCGTGTGAACACATAGAATCACATCATTACACCTGTCTGACTTTTCAGTCTTCGTGACGTGGGCTTGGAACGGTTCAGCACAGTGGAGCTGTTTGCACGCATCCTTCTTCCTGCTGCGTTTCTATTGGCTTGTATTCTCCAGCTGCACTACTTCAACGCAGACTTCTTGACTCTCACTGACCTTGACAACGTACCTGTCAGACAGGCTTCCAGGTGAGACAGCAAGGGAAGGAAGGTCCTATTCAAATAACGACTGTCAAGTGACAATATTGCTAAATATATCTAGCAAGTAGAAATAAGATAATTTATATTACAAGTGAGCTGCCAATTAGAGATTTTAGTTAGTTACATCTGGTCAGTATTAAACAGCCAAGTGCCATTCTTTCTTGGATGTGAAAACAAACACTTACTGTTGTTTGTGTATGTACATTATATAAGTTGTGGTTGACGGCTAAACATGTTGTATATCTCTGTATGCCTCTGTTCTTCTGTTCCATCTGTCTGTCCACCCAGAGAAGAAGAGCTCAGGAGTTCAGTCAATGTGATATCTGAGATGTAAGAGCAGCGTTTATTCCTCCATTCATGTTTTGTTGCATTCACATTTCAGATGATCCATCACAATTAACAATATTTAGATATAATAATCAGTGTTTAATCAGTGAGCTGTTGGTGTAAATGTATTGCCTGTGAATCTTATATGGAGAACAATAAGTCCTCTTAGGTTGTTTTAAAATAATTAAACATTGAGTTAATTAGAGATGTGACAGTGAAATGATTATGGACTTTTCTCAGTGTTCATCCCAGTAACAGAAATATCAGTAATATTCACTGTAGTGTCTCTTTAATTTAATTCCCAGCATTAAAGAAAACATTGAAAAGTTCCAGAAAAGGTAAGGCTGTTGTTCCACTCTTGATTCTTGTTGGTTAGTCTAACAGATCAATGTTTGTGTCTACAGTACATACTGTATTATTCCTTTTTAGTATGTAATTCATATTCATACATACTTTGTGTTTTGGGGTGTGACAATGAATGTGTGGATACATGTCAACCTATAAAACTGCTCTTGAACCAGATACAGAACTCCCACCTTCTCAGTCTGTGAGTTTCTTTGAGTTTGGTTTTTCCTATAATTGTGTAAATATTTAAGATATGTCCTGTTGTCCTGCAGGCTTGTGAAGGAGCAAATGGGAACTGGGAAAAGTCAGGAGACTCTGAACAGTGTTGGACTACAATCCTCCTCAGAGAAAGGAGCTGAGGAGCTGGAGGAGACACCAGATGAGGGTAACTATAGCTCAAGACCAAAAAGAGGCTTTTAAGCCTCCATTTGGTGGGTCAGTTAGGAGTGGGACAAATTAAACGATGGACGCTCTTACAACAGTATGTTTTTCTTACACTGGCACCATGTAGCGCATCTTTGTGATTGCCAGATATGAATTTTATGTAGCTCTTATTCTCCTGTCATTAATTGCTGTCTGAACTGTATGAGAGATGATGTTCAAATGATGTCTGATGTCCTTCTCTACCCTTGCTACCATCTCCTTCTCCCAGAAACTCTCCTCAGCAGTCCTGAGGACAAGTGGGTTGTGATTGTAGACCGGTCGAGCCTGCTGCTCATTCAGGCTCTGTCGGGATTCCACCGGCTCCAGGAGCAGAGCTGGAGACTGATGGAGCTCCACAGCCTCAAAATCGTGTCCTCCGGCATCATCTGGGTGTCACTGCAAGAGGTGGGATGTTTGATCTGTGCGCAGGGATGTGCGTTTATACAAATTGTCAGAGATACAAAGAACAATCCCCTGATATTGATTTACTCAGTGTTGGTTTGATGGTTATAAAAATGTTTTTGTTTCTCTTCATCTACACCTGTTCTTCATGTCAGAGGCGGAGGTAAAATCAACCAACAAAATGCTGAATTTTTATTCTTTAATAACGTTTTCACAGGTTTCTCTGATGAACTCGCTGTTCCTGGTTCTGTGGGTGTTTGCCCTCCCGTTCCCGCGGTTACGGCCTGCAGCATCCAGCATCTCTGCTGTGTGGGCCTGCGTCATGGTGGTGTGCAAAATGTTTTACCAGCTCAAAGTCATCAAACCCCTCGATTACTCCTCCAACTGCACAGCTGTGAGTATCCATCTAATGGTAACTAATGCTTCTCTTAGCAGGCTTACAGCTGGATCAGCTGTGAATGGGCTTTAACAGTGTTCATATCTCAGGGCCTGGTGCCGTACAACAGCTCGGGCCTGGATGACGGAGCAGAGATGAGGGGGAACATGGTGGAGCTGCTCAGGAGGTCTATTCTCTACATCGATCCTGTCGACCCCGTCTACTGGTGCGGAGCTCTGCGTAAATGTGAGGGCAGAATCCTCCCCTGTCTCAGGGTACGGTGACACACCTGCCAAAGTCTAAAAACTTTATAGCTTTGACATTTCTTCATCTTCACCACACAAAGCTGCTTTTGCATCCCATCACATAATATCAAGTACACTCAGCCAGGTTTAGGCTCCAACGCACTCGACTATCCATTTACTGTAGACTGTAAAACTGCACATCCTTTTAACCGCCCTGCGATCCTGACTGACTTTACTCGTTCAGAGGCTGTAGCAGTACATATACTACTAGCTAGAAAACCTAAGGAATCCATTGGTAACAACCATGTCATGCTAGCTTGTCGGCAAAGAGGCTAAATAATGCTACAAAGTTAGGCTGCATTTTGGCGAGCGATAAATTGTCATGGCCATTTTCTGGTTCAAAGGGATCCATTGACCTCTGACCTCAAGATATCTGAACAAATATAGGTTCTATCGGTACCCACGAGTCTCCCCTTTACAAACATGCCCACTTTATGCTAATCACATGCAGTTTGGGGCACAAAACTTATTTTTGCCTTTTTTAAAAATTATGTTTTTTTTTTTTTTATATTTCTGCATACTGGGGTCCCTAAACAGTCTTGGAATTACATAAATTGGGTATCACTGTAAAGCTGAGACTCTTGCTGAGACATTCAATGGCCCAACTGTATTCATGTGTGATGATGTTAGTCCCCATAGTAACCATTTCATTGTAGTGAGACCATTTTTTTTATACTTGATCTCACTGTATAAATGATACATAATAGACGGAAGTCAGAGTCACACATTTAGGTTTGAATTGGTTGTGGAAGTCCCTGACAGTCATCCCCCCAGTCCCACCTTTGGACTGTGTCCCAGATCAGCTTTTCTCTAGAAAGTGTGTTTCTGTGTTGTAGAACCATCTGATGATACTCGGGCTGCTGGTGTTCGAGGCGATCGTCCATCGGCACCAGCTCTACTTCCGTCTCAATAACGACTTGAAGACCCCGCCCTTCAGCATCATCTTCCACGGCATCACGAGGCAGCACCTGGATCACGGCGTCCTGCCCTGCATCAAGTACTACATCAACTTCTGCTTCTACAAATTTGGACTGGAGGTACTTTTTAAGTGTGTGTGTGTGTGTGTGTGTCTGTGTGTGTGTGTCTGTGTGTCTGTGTGTGTGTGTCTGAACTGTTTAACGTATCTGGCATAGAAGTTGTTGACATGCACACTTCTTCTTCTCAGATCAGTTTAATCGTGGCGGTCAACGTGATCGGTCAGAGGATGGATTTCTATGCCCTGCTCCATTCCTGCGCCTTATTGGCTGTTCTGTCACGACGACGCAGGAAGGCCATCGGAGAGGTGTGGCCTAAATACTGCTGCTTTACTGCCGGGCTCATGGTGCTGCAGTACCTGCTCTGCATTGGCATCCCTCCCGCAGCCTGTGTTGGTATGGATGTTTTAATAATTCTGTGAGTTTTTGTAGAAATAAACTGTTGATATAATTGTATGTCATTTATATCCAGTTCCTGAAAACTTTAACATTTGCTGTTTTATACACCTGGTGTGTGTGTTCCTGTAACCAAGAAACGCGCCTAATTCCCCTTTCTATTTTTGCGATATTTCAAAAGTTTGATTAAAATTTGTTTGACAATTGAATGGAAACACAGCTATTGTATGGTATTGTACTCTATTCTATTTTCTCATCAGATTACCCCTGGAGAACCGCAGCTCAACCTTTGACCTCTAATGTTATTAAGTGGTTTTACCTGCCTGACTTCGCCATGAGACCCAATCCTTTATTCATATTCTGTGAGTTCATCTTTACTCTCTTCTCTTTGAACCTAACTCCTTCTGTCAGATTGTGACCTCCTCCTCCTCTATCTCCTCTTTCTCCTCTCTCCGCTGCAGACGACCACCTCCTGCTGCTCTGCTCGTCTCTGCAGTGGCAGGTGTTTGAGGAGGAGAACCGAGCGGCGGTGCGACTGCTGGCTGGAGACAACGTTGAGATCAGCCGTAGTCTGGATCCTTGTTCCTTCAACAAGTTCATACCTGTCGATAACTTCCTCCACTGCAGGTCAGAAACAACAACCAGGTCTTTGTATTTTGTTGTTTTCATCATCAACTAGGAGAAGAGTCTTGGTTGTATTTCCATTACAGTATATCTCAGACTTGTCTTAGTCTGAATGTCAGTCTGAATTTTTCATGTCTATCTATACTATTAAAAATATGAGTCATTTTATTGATGGTTGATTTATTTTTTCTCTCCTTGAAGGGGTGACTCACCTAAGTCAGTCTAAATCTATAGACCCGAGATAAGGACAGGAAATAGCCTGAACTTTTATAATCCAGCACTTAGTTCATCTCTTCAAACAGCTTCCTGCTCCGCAGGTTAAACTGCAGGTGTAGAATATTTTGAGTCCATCACGCTGGTTTGTGGTTGTTTTAAGGAGCATTAAGGAGTTGAGTTAGATCGTAATTTTTTATGTGTGTTTTCAAACCCATGAAAGCTGTTCTGGTAAAGAGAAACTGCTGGATAAGCACTCATGGACGTCTCCCATTTCGTTTATGGGCTTTCTCTCACTTTCTGCTATACAAGCCTTCGTCAGATTCTCGGACAACGCGAAGACGCTGTGTTGTTTCATTGGCTGATGAAGTTGGTATTTGAGTCGGACAGTTGATTGTATTTTATATGACAATAGATGTCATCCATCAACATGTACTGTAGGTTAGGGATGCACCGATACCGATACTAACTCAAAACAGCTGAATCGGTATCGGTGACAATGAGGCCCAATCTATTCAATTCAATTCTATGTTTATATACCATATATATTATATACTGGGATTTTGATTCCTGTTTAAGTTTTGACCAACTTGTTGCTGCATTAAAAAGGTTTACACCAGAATTGTAATTCCTGTTAATTTTGAAGATATTTTACCAAGTGAACGAAGAAAGCAAATTAGCTTATTTCCCAAAATGTCAAGCTGTTCCTCGAAGTACAATTCTGTGATTTTTAGGCAATATTTGAGGGGGTTTTGGTACCTTTTTTAGAGAAGAAGTAGATACAAAAATCTCTGGTTCTCATATGTTTTTCACAGTAATGCATTAAATGACTCTCCTCCCTCTCTGTCTGGTCCTCAGGTGCTACCTCGACATGGTGAAGGTGTTTGTTTTCAGCTATTTCTTCTGGCTGGTGCTGTGCCTCATCTTCATCACCGGCACCACGCGGATCAACATCTTCTGCCTCGGCTACCTGGTGGCCTGTTTCTACTTCATGTTGTTTGGAGGCAGCGTGTTGATGCAGCCCGTCAGATACATCCTGCGACTGTGGGATTGGCTCATCGGATACACCTGCTTTGTGATCGCCATGAAGAACCTGCTGTCTGTGAGTTACCACGCCGTGAACAAGTGCAGTAGTTTAGACACCCATCACATAATTTGTTAGCTTTTTTAACAGGCTCTATACTATCAATTAAAGCGCCTTTCTGCCATCCCCGTGTGTTTTTCTGTGATCAGCTCGGTTCTTGTGCCTACCTGGACAGCCTGTTGAAGAACGGCTGCTGGTTCATTCAGGCCTTCAGCATGTTCTGCACCATCAAAGGCTACGACGTCCGTAAGTGTCTTCAACAGGCGATGAGAAAGGACATCTCAAATCTCAGTTCATTCTTGTGTTTGTACATTCTTGGTGTTAACATATCTCTTCTGTCCTGTCAGCTGCTCCTGACGCTGAGTGCGAGCTGCCGGAGGGCGAGGCCGGCATCGTCTGGGATGCGATCTGTTTCACCGTCCTCCTGGCACAGAGGAGGGTCTTCCTCAGCTACTACTTCCTCTACGTGGTGTCTGACCTCAAGTCTTCTAAGATATTGGCCTCCAGGTCTGTACTCCACGCAAACCTACTGTTAAGGTCCCTAACATATTTTAAAGCAGCAGCAAGCGGACTTTACAATCAGGGTGAGGGCGTACAATGACAACGAGGGGTAAATGTTTGAAAAGCTTGAATTGTGTTTGATAAATTAAACCCCACCTAGCTCGTCTGTATTCAGTTTATAAAGGGAAACCACACGGATGTGATAGGCAGCTAGCTTGGATGAAGCAACACTCACTCACAGCTGTTTAGGGGGAAGATTGGTAGCGCTGTGTTTTATGGGTAGTTATTGATCATTTCATAATTATTTCCGAGAAGTCTCCCGGTAAGAAGAATTTGGTTCTAATTGTGCGGAAAATAGTCATTTCCGAGACATAGAAGCTCCATTTAAGCCCAAGTAAATATTCATTCATTATTAATGTATTATTGGAAACTTTATTCTACATATAATGTTTACGTGTTACAGGTTTTGGCAGGTTCGGCTGATCTGCCCACTAAAATACTGTCCATGTTCTGCTTGCAATTGGTTTGAAATGATTAATTGGAAATGTAGCATTTGATCTCTGTTTTGCCTATAATTAGTACGTTTCCAGAAAACATCTTGAAAATTAGGAATAGGGCTGCAACTAACGATTATTTTCATTGTTGATTAATCTTTAGATCATTTTCCTGATTTATCGATTAGTTGTTTGGTCTATAAATTGTTAGAAAATGGTGAAACATGTCTATCAGTGTTTCCAAAAGCCCAAGATGACATCCTCAAAATGTCTTGTTTTGTCCACAACTCAAAGATATTCAGTTTGCTGTCATAGAGGAGTAAAGAAACCAGAAAATATTCACATTTAAGAAGCTGGAATCAGAGAACTTTTTTTCTTAAAAAAATGACTCAAACCGATTAATCGATTATCAAAATAGTTGCTGATTAATTTAATAGTTGACAACTAATCAATTAATTGTTGCAGCTTCAATTAGGAAACTATTCTGAAATTATGAACCCGTAAAAATGACTAACATTTCTGCAGAGTGACTGTAGCTGACACCATTATATGAGTTGACAATGTGTCTCATTTAGGGAGGAAGGAAACTCTCTAATGCAGCCTTTTTCTGTCTGTTTCCTTGTAGGTTGGTTACACAAGGATCAATTTTGATATAATTGTCACAATAATTATAATAAGAGATCACTAACTCCTAAACAAAGTAGTAAAAAGTGTTGTACAGATGATGAAATAAACACATGGTGCTCTTTCCCTCTTCCTCTCTCAACCTCTAAGGGGCGCTGAGCTGTTTGAGGCCAGAGTGAAGAAGCAGGTCGCCGCCAGACTGGAGGAAGAGAAGAAATCTGTGGAGACACTGAAGAAACAGTAAGATACGTTAAACAGTGTAGAGTCAGTATATAGGACATTTACAACATTTCAGCAGTTCTGACTGTAAATGAATGAATAAATTGACCCGGTTTCAATGTTGACCAACAAAATTTCCCCTCTCAATGTCACATTTTATTTTATCTCTGGTAAAAAAAGCAAACAGCTAACTTGCCTTTCTCCACGCTCTTCCTGTAGGATGGAGAAGATCAAGTCTAAAGAGAAGGGTGGACCAGCAGCAGCAGACAAACCAGCTCTTCCTGCTGATCAGGAGCAGGTGACACTGGGTAACACGAGTGAATCTATTTCCTGTTTATACTTTTAACGAACCAGCAAAGCATGAGCAGACATTTTATTAAATAGATCTCTTATCAAAGCTCCAAGCCTTGTTTGAGCTAAATTCAGACACATAATTGAAGTTTGTTTTTATGATGAAAGATAATTTTGTGTCAACATGGGGTGTTTTATAATGCACTTTTCACTGAGATCTATACTTATATCAGTGTTTACTTTAAGAAGCTCTTCAATCTTTATCATCAAATGGAAGAAAATCAAAAGATGGTCAGAACATGGACTCAGTTATGTACACCAGATGTGCGTTAGGGGCAGTCTAAAGCCATTTTGAAGTATCTAGTTATTTTATTTTTTGGATTATAATTTTTTTTTTTATCAATTTAAAAAAAAAATTTAGCTTTACTTATTTTTCTATTTCATATTTTATCTATTTGTATTCCACTTATTCTTATGTTATTTTGTAATGATGCAAAACTGTAATGGGTAATATGATTTTGCTGAGAATAAAAAAAAAAAGAAGTTAAAAAAAGAAAATCAGCCGATATCTGTGATGACTAAACCGATTGATTTGTGTTTTCCAGGCGACGATGAGAAGGCAAAGAAAGATGCCGGAAAATGGTGGAAGCCGTGGGTGTCTCAGCCTGGAGGTTAGCGGCAACATCGCATCGACCTAAACACTGCTCAGTGCTCTCAATGAAGAATGTTCTGCTGTTTCCTATCATTTCATCTCCTCAAATTAGTCCTTCCTGTCAGAGACACGTTTGTAACCCAGGTTATGTAATAAAACAGTAAAAACAGCCACTGAGCTTCTGTACGGGAGCAGCCCTGGGTCAGATGCCTTATTCAAAACCTCAACAGTATGCATAGTGATGCAGTTTTGCTCTGTTTCATTCAGTGGAAAACAACTGTGGCTACCACCTGTTTGAGAGTGACAGCGAGGAGGAAGAGGAGGACGTTACGGAGAAGAAAGAAGAGGAACCACCACCACCAAAGAAGAAATCTGCTTTCCAGGTGAGAGCAAGAAAAACACAAAAACTAATGACGAATAAAAATAATACATTTAATGTTTTCCATATGCCCAAAGATAGTACATTAAAAGTGAACACTGACAGATGTGCTGCTATGTTGTAACATCGTCTTTGATATCCTAGTTGGCCTACGACGCCTGGGTAACCAGCTCTAAGTCGGCTCTGAAGGACCTGAAGAAGGAGAAGAAGAAAATAAAGAGAGAGGAGAAGAAGAGAGCAAAGAGAGAGCTGCAGAGACAGCAGGGTGAGAGAGCCGCATGTGGAGTTTATGTAACAGCGTCTAATCCTCCTCCATTTGAACATTTAGAGACAATTCTGAGACTCAGGTGCTCCGTGTCTGTCAGATTTTAATATTTCACGTGTAAAGGAGGAGATCTGGTATCGTGGTGTTCACCAAACCTGTAAAGGGATATTCTGTCCTGATGACGGAGCTGGAGGAGAGGTCAGGAGGTCACCAAGATCCTTAGGAGGGGACCATG
The DNA here is from genome assembly GCA_916701665.1 of Sebastiscus tertius. Lineage (NCBI taxonomy): Eukaryota > Metazoa > Chordata > Actinopteri > Perciformes > Sebastidae > Sebastiscus > Sebastiscus tertius. The sequence goes on along the minus strand of CAKAOH010041168.1, from coordinate 33,851 downwards.
AAATTGACAGCAGTCTGTCCAGCAGTTGTGGAGACAGATGGACCAACTGCTTAAATAATTGAACACTAAAATCTTCTTTCTTCCAGGCATTGATAGAGCGGACTCTAGTGAGGATGAACTGGATGAAAGCACCGTGGAGGAGGAGGTAGAGGAGGAAAAAGGTAAACAAGCATGAGTCACAGCATTTCACTCACAAACTACTAGATTACACCAACTTTCTACCACAAGTAAACCTCTGAGTGAAAAGAATATTTTACATTTCTATGCATTCATACTCACTTATGTCGTTTCCTTACAGAAAACATCGTGCAGCGCGTCATTAACACCGTGAAGTTCAGCTTTGTGTTCGTTAAGTCCCTCCTTGACGACCTGACGGGGGGTCTGAACGCGTTCTGTAAAGAAACGCTGGACATTTCCAAGGTGCTGCGCTTCGAGCGTGCGTTACTCAGCCAACAGCAAAAGAAGGTGAGAGGAACGGATGTAAAGCTGATGACTGTAAATTGATGACATGTCTGGGTTTTAGCCTCAAAGTGAAGCACAAAAAACAGTTTAATCCTTCATATGGACAAAAACAAATTCAACACCAAGTGACATTTTTTATGTGATTATGACTTTTATGCATTTTTAGTGACAAACTGATATCATGTAGAAACTGTGAAAAGTTACAGTGCTGCACATAGTGAGTCTGTTTTCCTGTTTCACTCTGATGATTAACTATAAATAAGTAGTTATTTACAGAATGTGAAAATATGTGAAGTTAAAATGAGATGTAAAATCCAACCGTACTTGGGTAAACTTTTATATACATCTTGTATGTTCAAAAATAGAGATAACATGGTAATTTAATTGTGACAGTTATCTAATGAGTTGATGACAAAATGCTCCTTCCCTTCCTTGAATCTTTTTTATTTTTTTATTTTTATTTTGAACTTTTTTAAATCTATCTATCTTACCGCTATTTTACAAAAAAGTTAAATAAAAACAATTATTTATTTAAAAAACAACACAACTATCTGTCTTTCCATATCCAAAATGTGCTCTATTTACAAAATAATTTTAATATTTCTTCCAGCTATTTTTTCTTTGAGCATTTTATTTATTAATTCAATTGTTCAATTATTAAAGTTGATTATTACACAGGTGTTTTCAGTTCTGTTCAGAGCTATGCTGAGAAAAAAGACCATTTTTCACAGCACACATTTAGACTTGTCAAAGCAGGAAAATCACAGGTGTAACTAATAACATTAATGATGGCTGCATCACATGTAGGTGAACCAGGCATATACTGTAGCACAGAATACACTTCCCTCACTATGTTTTGTGTCGGCTACGCCCTTTACGTCCCTTTTCTCTACAGGGTAAAGAGGTGAGCCAGGAGAGCGTGAAGCAGTTTTATGAGAACTGGTTATCCCGTCAGAACACGCTTTCATCTCAAGACGACCCCGATGACGCCCTGCCTCCTCCTCCCTCCCCGTCCGACGTCCCCTCCTCACGCCACGCCTACGCCAAGCTGAAGAACCAAGCCTCCAAAGTGTCCTGGGGCAGCAGCGTCTCCAGGCAGGTTACTGGACTCTGAGTCGCTCACATATTGACCTCTCTCATGCTTTCATTCTCTTTCTTTCCTGCTTCTACTGTATTTACTCCCATATGTGCATCAAGGTTTTAATAATTTTGACTTTTCAATTTCATTTTAGTTTAGTTTTAGTTCATTTTCAGAGTGTGTTTGCTAGTTTTAGTTTAGTTTTAGTTTTCAAAAAGGTTTAGTTTGAGTTTTTATATATTTAGTTTTAGTTCGTTTTTTTTAGGGCCTGCTATAATGTCTCACAAGCTACATATGTAGCTACATATACATACAAAATACATGGTTGGAGAACTATTTATTATGTTTACGCATTACTTTAGCAAAGCAATTGTGGGATAGAGCTATCTCCTGAAAGGTTTCTGTGGTTCAATGTCACGAGAGTTGACAGGAATTCATGCTGTCTCCTTTTTTCGTGAGTGATATATTTTAGCTAAAAAAACTTCAATTAATTTACATTAATTTATATTTTGTTTTTGTTATTTTTTTAACCAGGCAATTAAAAGATATAGTTTTTATTTAGTCTCAGTTTATTAACAATATTTTTCACTGCTTATTTTCATTTTAGTTTACTATAATAACCCTGGTGTGTAAACATGTATTGCATGTGTAAAGTTAGAAACTGCCAACATATTAAAGACATGAATGGCATTATTACTGTACATACTATAAACACAGTGTGCCCATCGTTTAGACCCTGTTGACTCATCTGCTCTCTGCTCCTCACCTTCAGCTGTATGACAGATGAGACGATGCTCATGTCCCGGCAGCCGACGCAGGAAGAGCTGGACGATCCTCCCGCTGTGTCGCCTGCTGCTGACCAGCTCAGACGGAGACTCCTGAAAACAGCCAACATCGACCTGACCTCCTTTGAGAATGTTGACCTTTCACCAAGGTGAGGGAGAAAAAAAGCTTCACTTCACACACAGATTTTCTATAAAGTCGTGGAGAGAAATCTTAACTTCCCTCAACTCTTTAAAACTTTGCATAACCATCTCCCCATCTGATTCTTGAAGTTGAAACGTCTTTATCCTTGTCTCAAAAGCTGTGAAGATGGCGCCCCTCAAAAGGAAGACCACGAACAAGAAGAAGAGGAGGAGGAGGACATCGAGGGTGAGACGAAGCGTGAGCGAGAACAAGAAGATGAGGAGGAGGACATCGAGGGTGAGATGAAACGGGAGCGAGAACAAGAAGAGGAGGAGGACGACATCGAGGTTGAAACGAAATGGGCGCGAGAACAAGAAGATGAGGAGGAGGACATCAAGGTTGAGACGAAACGGGCGCGAGAACAAGAAGAGGAGGAGGAGGAACACATCGAGGTTGAGACGAAACGGGAGCGAGAACAAGAAGAGACACGGGAAGAGGAACAAAGAGAGGAGGATCGTGAGGTGGAGAGAAAAGAGCTGAACGAGGAAGCGCTGCTGAGAGAAGAAGATGAATGCGCCGATTACCCAGAATGCACATCGTTGCGCTTCAGGGAGAGCGATGGAGAGAAAAGCCTCGACCTCGCAGAGTCTCCCCGACCTCTGAGTCAGGAGACGAGGAACCTCACTGCCAGCGAGCTGCTGCTAAACAAGTCAGTACACACAAGAAACGTATTAGTTGAAAAACATTTTTTCATGTTTTCGACATTATAATGATTATTTCTGTCTTTTCTTCTGCAGCATGTTTGAAAATGACGAGATCTCCGAGTCCGATAAGTTTTTCGTGACGTTGCCGAGGCCGCTGAAGCTGCTGTTCGCCCTCTATAACACCATGGTGTCCAAGTCAGAGATGCTGTGCTACTTCGTCATCATCCTCAACCACATCGTGACGGCTTCGTTACTCTCCCTCATCCTGCCCATCCTCATCTTCCTCTGGGCCATGCTGTCAGTGCCCCGGCCCTCCAAACGCTTCTGGATGACCGCCATCATCTACACAGAGGTAGGTTATTACGCCGTTGTGTGGTGTGTTTGACGTAATCTTCAAACGTGAGGGGTTTCACTGCGGCATTAATATTAATTTTAGAACAAACAGACACCAGGGCTGCAGTCAGTTTTATGTTTAATAAATAATCAATTCCTCTGAGATGACATCTTGTGTAATTGTTTTTACAAATGAAACAAAAGTGTTTATTACTCTTTGCACTCTTTTTTTGCCTGTCTTGAAATCAATCAGTGTGTACTGATGCCAAGGTGCCCTCTTTGTTGCCCTTATGGTAGATGAGACTGCCCTTCCAGTAGAGAAAACGTGATGAAGTGCCCTTTAGGGTGCCCTTAAATGGAGAAATTCTCTCTCTCATCTCTGTTTCTCTCAGCTCACTGTTGTGGTGAAGTACTTTTTCCAGTTTGGTTTCTTCCCCTGGACCACCTCTGCCTACCGAGGCATCAACGCCGAGCGGCCCTTCGCCCTGCCCAACATCATCGGGGTGGAGAAGAAAGACGGCTACGTCCTCTTCGACCTCATTCAGCTGCTCGCTCTGTTTTTCCACCGCTCTATTCTCAAGGTAAAAGCTACCCTGCTCATTCAAGTATACCCACCTGCTGCTGTACTGTATGTGTTGTACAGGAGACACCAGCAGTCTTGCCATGCAGCTAGATTTTAAAATCGTGTTTGTGTTTCTGTGACTGTGCAGTGCCACGGGCTGTGGGACAACAAAGAGGTTGAGATGCCTGATTTTTTCAAGAAGATGAAGAAGAAAGTCGACAAGAAGAAGATGTCAGGAGGAGATAGGACGGGCAGCAAAGACAAAACTCAACGCCGGTTAAAGTTCCTCCCTCTCCAGGCCTCCACCACCTCCATGTTCTGTAGACGAAAGAAAGGCAACTCTCCAGAGTCTGATGGTGAATATTCAGAAAAGCTTGAGCTATTTTGATCCAAATCTGACCCAAGAGACTCCTTTCTTTTCTGTATGTATGATGCTGTATGACACGAATCACCATGTATGACTAACATTTCACGTTTCCTTTTTTTTACTGGAGAGGTGAAGCCCAAGAAGCAGCGCAGCAGGAAGAGGAGTCGGCAACAAAACAAGGCTCCGCTGACCAGGAAGCAGAGGATCAGACAGCTGATCAAAGAGAGGATGCTGCAGACCAAAGCTGCCGTCATAGAAGTGTGCGTCGTTGCAGACAGACCTCATGACTTTTTAAAATTATATTATATTGATTCTTTTCCCTTAACGAGTTTGTGAATCTGACAGCGTGGAGAAAAGTGTGTTTTGACGCTGTATATTCTGTCTTTTTCTACAGCGGCCTTCACATTTACTTACCCATAAGACAGTTTTTCTACGACATCATCCACCCAGACTACAGTCCCGTGTGTGACGTCTACGCCCTCATGTTCCTCATCGATGTTGTCAACTTCATCGTCACCATTTATGGATACTCGGCTTTTGGGGTGAGAGTCTGACCTGCCTCTCATCAAACCAACAATATACACACTTAAAAATGTATGTTATGTGCAGTACGACATTATCAATGCTGATCTTTGTCTTCTCTCTGTAGAAATATTCTGCAGGGGTCGACATCACAGAGTCTCTGTCGGAGGACCAGGTCCCAGAGGCCTTCCTGGTCATGCTGCTCATGCAGTTCGGCACCATGATAGTGGACCGGGCCCTCTACTTGAAGAAGTCCCTGCTGGGAAAGTGTGTTTTCCAGGTGGTGCTGGTGTTCGGCATACACTTCTGGATGTTCTTCATCCTCCCCGGCGTCACAGAGAGGTCAACTGAGTTTATTATTCTCTTCATTTGTCTTATCGTTAAAGGGATAGTTAGGGTGTTTTGAAGAGGGGTTGTACGAGGTACTTATCCTTAATCAGTGTATTAACGAGAGTAGATGACGGTCGGCACGCCTCCAGTTTGGAGAAGCAGACAGGAGTTACCGCACGGGAGCAAAGCAATGTACTGCTGTGGACGGGGCCGGCAGCAAAACGTATTCTAGCCACCTAAAAGAAAGGCCCAGCTAAAAAAGTGTACGCTATATTTAGAATATTTTTCGCCAGTTTACCTTGCCGTGAAACAGCTATACGGTCCATGTTTCTGACGAGGAACTGAAGCTGTTATCTATGCTCTCACCAAAGCAACCAGACTGCATTGAAAAAAACTGAAATTTTACCTCGCAGAACCCAGGGGTACTGCCGCTGCCTCAATCGGTTTGTGAGTTTGTGCTGTCTGCAGCCCCGGTGTTCAGTGAGGTAAAATTACATTTTTTTTCAATGGAGTCTGGTGGCTTTGAAGAGAGCATGCAATATTTATTAAAGGTGAAATGTGTGTCAAAATAACATTTAAAATGTAATGTTGTGGTGCTGCAGAGATTTTCCTGGCCTACACATCATATTCTACAGTCTTAAGAAAACATCTTTATTTGGTACAGATCCCTGCAAAAATCACACCATAATCATATTAATATGCTTTTCAATGAAAATGAGAATAATAATGTAAAAATGATCATTCCCTCTAATATCGCAAATCATATCTGCAATTGCAATATCACTTAAAATAATTACATTAGATGTTTTTTCAAAAGCCCTAGATATTTTCATCGATATCTTCTTCTCTCATCTTTTTTTGCTCCACAGGAGGTTCAACAGGAACGGGATTGCTCAGCTCTGGTACTTTGTAAAGTGCATCTACTTCGGCCTGTCTGCCTACCAGATCAAATGTGGCTACCCGAACCGCATCCTGGGCAACTTCCTCACCAAGAACTACAACTACCTGAACCTTTTCCTCTTCCAAGGGTAAGAAAACAGTCACTGGCTTTGATGAATACGAATATCTCCATTAACGGCATGCAGTTAAAGTAACTTCATTGAATTAGACACATTTTCCACTTTAAACACTCATAATAGAGTGTTGAGAGTGTTTGTGATTTATTTTATGTTTGGTATTTAATTTTTAGAATCGTTCTAATGGTGCATTTTACCAAAATAAACAATTCATTTCACTAATAGATTCTCCTCTTCCAGGTTTCGTCTGGTTCCCTTCCTGACGGAGCTGAGGGCGGTGATGGATTGGGTTTGGACCGACACCACTCTGTCTCTCTCCAGCTGGATTTGTGTTGAAGACATCTATGCAAACATATTTATCCTCAAGTGCTGGAGGGAGTCCGAAAAAGTAATTGAGAGCGTGTAGTACACATACAGCTCGCTGCATTAGTGCTACAGTACTCACAGTTATATTTAAATAATATGAAATGTTAGGCTTTGAAATGATAAGATTTGCATCTGCAGGGTTGTAGCCTAATTTTTTTTACTCCCATCTATGTTCTCCCTCACTCCCTTATCGACAGATAATTTATTAACTATTCTGTTGACCAGTTATCAAGTAAAAATACTAAATTTATTCTGCATAAAAAATAAGAGGAGGTATTGATGAAACACATTTTAATTTATGACTGCTGGTCAGGCAAAAGACTTCAATCTGATAAGTTACGATGAACACTTGTCGACAGTAATTTATTCGTTATTCTCCCAGAAATACCCCCACCCTCCAGGGCAGAAGAAGAAGAAGGTGGTGAAATACGGGATGGGAGGATTCATCATCTTCGCTCTCATCAGCATCATCTGGTTCCCGCTCCTCTTCATGTCGCTGGTCCAGTCAGCTGCCGGAGTGACCAATCAGCCGGTGGACGTCTCCATCCAGCTCAGCATCGCAGGATATGAGGTCAGGACGGACATGAGTACATTAAACTGTGTGCTGACTTTCAACTTTTAGTGTTTGTGTGCTTATTTTATGAAACACTGAAGCTCATCGAGGAATTGCTTGATGACCTTTAAGGCTCTTCATGACCGGGCTCCAGATTATATTTTAGACCTTTTAATCCCTTATGAACCGTTGTGTAGTTTGAGATCCTCGGGCAGGTCTCTAGTGTGCATGTATGTTTTACACTTGAGTGTGTGTGTGTGTGTGTGTGTGTGATTGTGTTTCCACAGCCTCTGTTCACCATGAGCGCCCAGGAGCAGAACTTGATTCCGTACACAAATGCCGGATTCAACCAACTCACCAAAGTCTACGCGACCAATCCAGTAAGATTTCACTGTTAACACCAAACTGAGATGGGACAATAATTAATACAACTGTATAATGTTTCTACTGTATATGTCATAGCAATAACTTCTTATTCTGTTTGTAAATCTTTATATACTTGTGTGGGTCTTTTCTTTCTTTTTTTTGTCTAATTATATTTTTTTAATGATTATTAAGAGAAAGTTTGTATTTGTTTCTTTTAATTACAGGGTAGCATAACTGCTCGTGTTAAATACATTATGTTGATTGTGTTTGGACACCAGGAAGCTCAAGTGTGTGTTTTTCCACTATGAGTATACTAGTATTTTAATGTGGATGTCAGGAGAAAAGGTTGCAGTATGCTGATATATAGAGAGGTGAGTGTTTTGGGGCCTCCTGGTGGACAAATGGTTCAGATGCATAGTAGGCAAGGCAAGTAATATAAAAAGACACATATAAATAGAGAGATGAGGAACACTGTGGTGACATTTATTGAAATAACGGCATAAATCTAATCCCCTCCTCTCTCTCGCAGTCCGCTATGCAGTTCATCATGAACTACGAGGCGGAGGACATTGTAGTCGCTAAGATCAAGAGCGATGCCAGTCTGCTGTGGAGCATCAGTCCGGCCAGTCGAGCCGCTATGATCCAGGAGCTCAGCAACTCCTCTCATATATACATGACGTTACGCTGGGCGCTGCTCAGGTCAGAGTGTGTGTCTGTGTGTGTGTGTGTGTGTCTGCTTGTAGTCTGTGAGTGTGTTTCATAGTACAATGCAGATCCAGTGGTCCTGTGCATGTTGCAGGATTTTATTGGTGCGTATGCGCAAATGCTTGTGAACAATGTGTTCATGTACTGGCTCGAAATACATTCTCAAGTACGCACAAGCACTGATAAATGTATTTATCTAAAATGTTAAGCTTAAATACATTTTATTACTTTTTAAATTCATTATTCTGCTCATATTTAGGTCAGTGTTTGAGCCCTTCACTGTTTTACATATCAAAGACAGAGGTACTTAAACTCATGAAGATACAGACTCCATTAATGTGTGAATGGATGTGAACAGTATATGCATCTGTGCACTAAAGGTGTGTCCATTTATATAATGTTATATTCATTTCTTGCAGAATATTCATAAATGTATAAAGTTTAATTTGATTATAAAGGGAGATGCTTCTTTTTACTTTGTTCAAGTCTTCCTGCAGATCTCTTAATTAAACTGTTCAGTAACTAGATTTTAAAATCATTTGGCTGCATTTTGCAAAGATGCACACAGCGCTGAACAAACGGTACAACATGTGCCACTCAACGCTGCTCTCCTTCTCTTCTCAGGGATCCGTCCATATCAATGAATGCAGAGACGGTTGGAGAACACACTGTGAAGTTTGAGGACAACGCCTTGAGGGAAGGGATAGTCCACATGCTCAAAGGCAACAGAAGCGAACCTGTGTGAGTCGCAGTGAACACACACACACACAACCAGTTGGTTGTACTATTACTCCTCGTCTTCTTCAGGTGTTGAGTTGCAGTTCCCTTACTTACTAGAGATGTTAATGTTAGGGAATTAAATCAAACAAACATGCTTGTAATGGCTGTAATTAAGATAAACTCTAAAAATAGTAAGCATTTGGGGTGTAATGATACATCAGTCTGGATCGATATATCGAGTCAATGATCAACTATCCTAAACCATCGATGCAAAGTGAGAACATGAACGCCTTTATTTTGAAATTCCCATGGCACGTCTGTGTCACCATTTCCATCCAAACGCACCTCCTTCCTACAGAGCCCAATAATAAAAATATCAAATGGTATTTTGGTTGCTTTTGTGAGTTGATATGGACATATTATATTGTCTCATATCGATCACATGGCAGACTTTGTGATATCAGCAAATATTGTATTGTTGTCCAAAGAATCGATGATAAAACTAGTGATTTACACCCCTAGTAGACATTCATGTGCAACATTGCTAAATATTTTCTCCACTTGAGCTCTAAAGGTGTTAAACTGTGTTCTTCTGTCCTGTAGGCTCATTAATTCTCTGCTGCCAAAGTTCCTCAGGGGTAACAAAGGACCAGAGTCCAAAATGGCAACCAGGATGAAAGTAGGTTAGTTACAGTTTATGGTACATTGATCAAACTACAGATTTGTTCTTTTACGAATTATAACTGCATTGTAATTATAATATCCAAAGGATCTTGGATCGAGGATCTAAACAGAGTGATCTGTCCTGTACTAATCTCTTGTTTAACTTAATCCCGTCTTCCCTCAGAGCCCTCGGACCGCCCAGAGCTCCAGGCGCTGGCCTTCTTCAGGCCCATGTTGGTCAAACTTCAAGAGGCCAATGGAGGGGCAGAGAAAAGGCCCGACCAGTGGTGGGTGGTGGAGGAATGCTCACCAGTTCTTACCTTATCCAACCCGAAGTGTGACAACATAGAGATAGTGGTGATCAGTGATAAAGTCAGCCCCTCCAGTCTGGGTTTCCTGGCTGGACACGGGTATGTAACATCTCACCTGCATTATGACAGTAAAACACAGTTGTATCTCTCTCACACAGACTTACTCGAACACTCTCTCTGCTCCTCTTCTCTCCGCCACAGCATCGTAGGTCTGTACATGTCGGTGGTGCTGGTCATCGGAAAGTTCGTCAGGGAGTTCTTCAACGGGATCTCCAGATCCATCATGTTCGAGGAGCTGCCGTGCGTGGACCGCGTCCTGAAGCTCTGCACGGACATTTTCGTGGTCCGGGAGACGGGAGAGATGGAGCTGGAAGAGACGCTGTTTGAGAAACTCATCTTCCTCTACCGATCGCCGGAGACCATGATCAAGATGACCAGAGAGAAGAAGGACAGCTAGGTGTTTGGTGGCTTACCATCTGTGGAGGGTGAAACGCCACCCGTGGATGCATCCACACTGAACTAACAGCACTCAAAATGGAAGTATTAGAGCAAATAACATTTGGTGCAGTAGAGTCATTTCAGTTTTATTCCAACAGGAGTGTTTGTGGCAAATGGAGCAGCAGGGGGAACTTGTGGTTAATGATCCAGTTGTAATCAAGAACCATGCTGAAGACGTTGGGTCCCTTTCTGACCCTGCTACTAATCTTGACCTCTGACCTTCATGGAGTGCTTATATAGAAATGGATAAAACGGTTCTCATACTATTACAAGTATTAAAAAAAAACATTTCCTGGTTTGATTATAGTTTCAATTAGGTCATTAATGTGAGATTCACTTGTCCGATTTGTTTGATTACTGACAGAAAGATAGACTATCATTTGCCTGTATCATACAGAACAATGACATGTTACAGTAATCTAAAATAAATGAGACTACACCAGATCACCAATTAACCTGAACTGCAGTTAAACAAATTAAGTGCCTGCCAGTTATATTTGATTTCCAGTCCACTGGGCAATGCATGCATTTCTAATGATTTTGGATTCAGTTTTTTAACTGGTGTACAGTACACATGACACCCTATTCCCTAATTTCTTACATGATCGGTGAAATTTAAACAAACCATTGATATACTCATGGATCAACACACACATACCTCTGTAAATACCATGTTTCTGACTATGTAGACTACTGCACTGATTCATTTATACCAAAATAAAAATTGTTACAGACAAAAATGTGTCAGTGTCTCGTTCTGCTGCGCTGTAAATACTAGATTCACCAACAAGGCAAGAATACAAGGAAGCAGAATGTATTTCCGATATTCATCTTTAATACAATTTTAAATTACAAATGAAAGGGGGAAATACAGCAATTTCATTCAGGTCATCTTGGTGTCATCCATCTTTTTTTCCCTTCTCCACGGTGTGCAGGACAGGACGGTGAAAGGACCTCACAACTCCAGGAATAACTATCTACATCACGGGCTCAAATCCTGGAGAAAAAAAACAGAAAGCAAGGATAAAAACATTACTGAAAATAACCTCATGAAAATTTGGTTGCATACCAAACAGAACGAGAATCATTCACATCAGTGACTGCAGGTTTGGGGTTGGTGCACACATGAGGTGTAAAGGAATATTTATATGGAAAACATTTAATAAACAATGCGTTTTTCCTCATTTTTCAAAAGTCCTGACTTTGACTATTAATAAAAATTAGATTTTTCATGTGATCTAAAAATTTCAAAGTTATACTGATACCCAAAGCAAGTCCCTAACAAATTTCAAGACTTTTGACCAATCAGAACACAAGTAGTGGCGTTTTTTTCTTATCATACTAAATATAGTCTTTAGGCACAAATAGGTTAAAATTATGCTAACGTGTTAGTGCATCAGCAATAATATTCTAATATCTCTCAGCACTGGAGAGCTCCTTCAGCGACAGGCTGCTTCACCCAAAGTGTGTGAAGGAGCACTATCGCAGGTCCTTCCTTCCTGTCAGACTCCACAACCAGCACTGCTCCCAGTGGACCACTTACACACCAAAAACTGACAATAACCTGATATTATCAGGTGGAATTTCATTTCATTCTCACTGTGCAATATCGTTTTCCACTTGTGCAATTTTGTTAATAGTCTGTTTATTGTCAGTACTGTATATACTGCTCCTATTTTTATACTTCCTTCTATTTAAATGGTTCATATTTTGTTACACTTTGTTTAGCTCTTTTTTACTGTGTTAGCTGATGCATCTTGTTTTTTGCACTATCCCCTTTGTTGCTGTACACTGCAAATTTCCCCACTGCAGGACTAATAAAGGAATATCTTATATCTTATATAACAATACATCACTCTGAAAGGGGCCTTTATGTAACTTAAAGTAAGTAAGGCCACTACTGTGCTGTATATAAATGTAGCTTGAAATTCTTCTTTTATTTTGTATAACAGTTATGATGCAAAATGTTTACTAATCGTTGAACATTTTAAATGATGTGGTTTTGCCATCTAAATGTAATTTAATATTTAAATGCTCTGAAGACTTCTTCCACCACTGACAACCTGCACCTCTCTGTCACCACCTCAATGTCACACCACTGTCTCTCCTTGAACACAGTCAGGGTGAGGATATCAGTGATATGATCTCTCCAGTGCCTTGTAAATTATACTATGTGATGAAACTTACATGCTGTTTTAGGTTTCATCACTTTGACGTTGGACTCTGCGGCCTTCAACGCGACGGTCTGGAACTGCGGCTTCATCGCAGCTCGCAACGCGCTGGCACAGATCGCCGAGAAGCGGATGTAGCTGCAGAGAGGAGAGGACACACAGACACACAGACTGTTAGCTTGAGAGCATGCTAAAGGACAAACTGTACTCACAGAGAAAACACCACTGTTCTCTTTAATAAACACACATAACGTATCCCATGCATTAACACACAGAGTCACGTGTTGGGCGGTTATCAGCAGACATTAGTGCTGCAAGTTAAACACATGAGAGGAAGCTAACGTTAAAGCTAACTACAACCATTAGCTATGTCGACCTCTGAGGGGTTTAATAGAAGGAATAACAACAAGGACTTTGCTTTAAATATTAAGTTATAATAACATATAACACTGTAGTCAACACTGAGTACAAAGCTAGCTTCGTAGATATACATATTTATATATATTTGTACCTGAGGCCTGCTTGTCTCCAGTATGCGACCATCTTGACTCTGTTTAGCTTCAAGGACAGGTCGGATATTTGCGTGATGACGTCATTTGAGTTGCGCTGGTCTTTTCCCCCACCCAATAAGAACAGAGCTTGATCATGATTGACAGCTTTGATGGTTGCTTGTCCCGCCTCCAGGCAACACCTCAACCACCCCTTTTAATATAATATTTCACTTCATTTCATTTCAAAAAATTTATTTTGAACATGTAGAATACAAAAAAATAATTAAAAAAATAAAGAAAAAGAATGATCATACCGACAAGTGGACAGTCAGAAACAAGTAGTATTTACATACAAAGAAAAGCATAAGAAAAATAAATTGTCAAACACTTGATGCCTTGATTTACATATTCGAAAAGGAGTGAGAAGAAGTATAAACTTATTTAATCCCACCCCTTCTCCATAAGTAATTACACTTTCCTAATTTTGTCTAACTATAATTATTATTATTTTTAATTATTCTAACTATAATTATTACCTTTTATCTGTGTCACATAGAAATATAAATTCATTGCTGATAAAATTATCCTTATCAAAATATAAATTTGTTATCAATCCAGAATACCAATTCATTACTTATTAGTAATATAATAGAATATAATAGAATATAATAGAAAATAATATAACATAACATAACATAACATAACATAATATAATATAACATAATATAACATAATATAATATAATATAATATAATATAACATAACATAATATAATATAATATAATATAATATAATAAAATAAAGAGCCTGTCTCTGCCACCACGAGGAGGGTCGTCCATTAAAGGTTATCTCCTTCAGATCCTCCTTCCTTCCTTCCTTCCTTCAGCTCCTCCTTCCTTCCTTCCTCCTCACCGCGGTCACGCTGTCATCAGGCACCGCCGGCTCCTGAGCTCTGACAGAAAAGCCTCCAAAATGAAGATCTGGGCGTCAGAGCACATTTTCAAGTGAGTAACTATCTACCCCTGATCATGTCTTTTTAAAGTGTGTCTGTTTAGTAACTAGTTTCCTTTCATATGAGAAGTTATTGTGGGTTTCCCTAAACTGTCCGGGTCGCAACTGCTAGCCTCCTTAGCTAGCTGCTAACGGTATCCCATCAGTTAGGTAACTTATCACACAAAGAGCCAGCTGTAAAGTTACCTAATGTTAGTTTGTTTATGTTTATTAATTATGTTTGAAGTGTTTTTAACATATCTATACTTGTTTGTACACTTGTTGGTCTTTATTAGCTAGAAGTTAGCTGCTTTAGCTAGCTAGCTGAATGCTCTTAGCTAGCTAAAGGTTAGCTTTTAGCTGTTAGCATTAAAGCTAACCTGCTATCAGATTCTGTAACGTTTGTTGTTCAGCTATTTAGACAGATTAAAGCTTATTGAAACGTTTCAGCCACATGTTACTATAAGGGGGGAGTATTTATACATTATATAATATCCATATAGTATATATAATCTGTCGGTTTATTAGATATGTACCAATATCATGATGAGTGTTACATAACAGTCTGTCTGGCTGCTATTAGAGTACAATGATGCGTCCTGTTGCCTGTGTTGTTTTGCTCATCAGACAGTAATAGGTGTGTGACAATGGTGGGAACATGTTTGGTCTATTTCCAGAAGTTTCTAGTTAAATGATGATGGTCTGGCTGTGTTGAGGGGGCGTTACTCCTCCTGTCAGCCTGGTGTTGTGATGAATCCTCCATTTTGACTCTGCTGCACCAATCTTTAATATTATATTGACCATATCAAATCTGAGCTTTTTAGAAAATGATTTTGTTATACACATTGTATGGTAGGACAGGTCTCCAGAATCACTGCACTTGTTCATGTTGCTGCTGCTGTTTTCTGTGTATAAGGAGTGAACTTCAAGGTTATTTGTTTGTTAGCTTGTATCAGACATACTAAGTGGTGAGAATGGGCTGAATGACATAATCAATCAATCAATCTGATTTCCAACATCTTGTCACAATATCATAACAATGCATTTTGATTTATTGGTGTGTGTATGTATGTGTGTACATGGATTGTAATGTAAATATTCCAGAAATGGCTAACAATGGCTGACAATCTGCAGCCCCTTGCCAGAATAGGCCTTTAGGTATGGAGGACGTAACCTCACAAAATAAATGACTCAATAAATAAATAAATAAATAAATATGTCATTAAATGTAGCAAAAATAATATTAAAAATAAATATAGCCATTACTTAATTGATAAAATGTGACATACATTTGTATTATTATTTCTATTTTAATTTGCTTCTTTCTTTTTTTATCTTTGTATCATTTCCCTCATTTATTTTTATATATTTATTTTTTATAAATTTTTAAAATTGATTTATTTTTGCATTTATTTATTGTTGCATTTATGTTATATTTATGTTTAAATGTGTGTATTTATGTATTTATACATTTATTTCTGGTACGATTTTTCCCTCTGCATTTCACCCCATTATTTATTTCATTAAATGAATAAAGGGGAGAGTAAATAAATTAGGGAATTAATACAGAGATAAATAAATAAAGAAGCTAAGTAAAACAGAAATAACAATTTCTGTCACATTTTATCAATTAATTAATGGCTACATTCATTTTTAATAATATTTTTGCTGCATTTAATGACATTTATTTATCACGTCATTTATTTAATTATTTTAGATTTTGGCAGGTTCTGTCCGCCTTATTTAGGAACTTGCTGCTTCTAATGTTATTATTGGTTTTAACAGCCATCCGTGGGAGACGGTGACCAAGGCGGCCATGCAGAAGTACCCCAACCCCATGAACCCCGGTGTGTTTGGTGTAGATGTTCTGGACCGAAGCGTGGACGCAGAGGGACGGTTACACAGCACCCGGCTGCTCAGCACAGAGTGGGGGCTCCCTGCCATCGCCAAATCTGTAAGTTAGACGATGAGAGAAACGCTCAAGCTGTAATGATGCTTAAATTTTGATTGATAATAGGCTGATTAAGGCTTCAAAACGGTAGTCCGCAAACCTGTGGATGACATCACGGAGACTACGTCCACTTCTTATAAACAGTCTGTGCCTTTTTCCTGCAGATCATTGGGGCAACAAGATCATGCACGTATGTTCAGGAACATTCAGTGGTGGACCCCAAAGAGAAGAGCTTTGAGTTGAAATCTACAAATGTAAGTAGTGCTGACATGGATCATTATTAATATGTACACCTTCAGTAAGAACTGCTGATACAAAGTGATACTTTATCTTACAGGTACATTGATCAAAGGAAGTTATTATGGTTTAGAAATTCTGTTGGTTAACACATTATTATATCTGTAGACTTGAGATCTTGTTTCTAGTAGAACTTTTATATCTGTGGTAAAACAGAATTGATTTGTTTTTGTAAGAATGTCCACTGATTAAGTCCTCCTAAGCCGTCGTGGTTTCCTCAGTCCGCCTCGGCACCTGATTTTTGTTAAGTAGCTGTTCACATACCGGCCTTTTGGCTGCTTCCATAGTGTGGAAGACTTTCTACTTCTGGTTTGTTTAATGTCATGTTAGTTCACACATGACCTGAACTCTGAAGAGAGTCATCATCTTCATGGTACACAGGTGAATTTAATGCTCTTTTTCTTGCAACCTTTCTTGCAACCTCACCACATTGGATTACAACAAGGGAGTTAAATTGAGTTGGCTGATTATCCGTGTGATAGATCCGTCTAACAGTGGGCATTTGATTCACTCACTCACTTTAGCACAGGTGTAAATTATAACATTAATTGCTGCATACCAGCTGGAGCCGTCGTTAATGTTATCAGTTACACCTGAGTTTTTTCTGCTTTAACATGTTCACCAGGAGAAATGTCTTATTAGAGGAAGAGGATCAGTTTTTTATGGGCTTTATGGTGCTGTTCTCACACCAGCTGCTGTTACATTTACTGAAATACCTGTACACAATGTAAATATTGTAAATGAGAGACACAGACTAATGCTTACTTTATTCTGTCCATCCAGATCTCCTTCACTAACCTGGTATCTGTGGATGAGAAGTTGACATACAAGCCCCATCCGCAGGATCCTGAAAAGTAAATGACTGTTTTTCTTTTATAAACATCAAATGTCACTCGCAATATTTGTTATTATTTTTATTTATTTATTTATTTATTTTTTAGTTCTGTTCTGCATGTGTACTTAGGTCTATTGGGTTGTTTGGTGGCTTATGTTGGCAATTTTTGTTGTTGTTTTAATTGAAAGGTTATAAAATGGCTTCAAAAACTATAACAGATTTAAGATTGTGTTGACTGTTTAATGACCTTTTATTTGTATGGTTGATTCAGGACGGTGCTGACACAGGAGGCTCTAATCAGTGTGAAAGGTGTCAGTCTCAGCAGCTACCTCGAGGGTCTCATGGCCAACACCATCTCCTCCAACGCCGGCAAGGTGAAGCCGCCCTTTAAATCTTCTGATATCTCATCATGATATCTGTTTTCATGATAATACACACGTCGCTACACATTATGTTTTGTAATACTCTCCGTCTGTCTGTCTCAGGGTCGGGAGGCGATGGAGTGGGTCATCAGACGATTAAACACAGAAATCGAGGAGTTGGCGGCGACCGCTCGTGGTACTCTACGTGCTCCGATGGCAGCAGCCGTCGCAGACAAATGATCCCGGCCTTCCCGCTGCTCTCTCTGCCATCATGGACCTCTCGAACATTTCCTCTCACCTAACCTGCCAGCACAGCCTAACAACCACAGCCCCATCCTTTTGGCCCCACGTACGTTTGTTTGTGTGTGTTCGTCCCTCCTCAGCAGGCTGCGCCGACGAGCTTGATATTCGCCGCCGTGGGCAGTGCGAGGAGCGTTGAGCTAATGACAGTAAAAAAAACAAAAAAACAAACAGGGTTGAATTGGACTGCACTTGAAGCTCATAGGACTTAGTCTTGTGATGTTAAAGCTCTTTTTTCAAAATTCACACTGTGCCTCCACATCATCCCATTACTTTCTTCTTGTCTGTCTTTCTCCTCTTCATCTTTTCATCTCTCTCTAATGTTCTCTTTGTTGTTTCCATATCCTTGCAAGCAAGTTGAGTACTGGTAACAACTGAAATGAAGTCACTTGTCACTAACTTTTTAGTATTTGGCCAACCTAGCTTTGTACAGCAGAACTGACCAAAATATCTCAAAACCAAAAATCCACCAAAAGCAAACAGTTACGCTCTGCTTCAGCTGTCTTGTCTTGATATTGAAGCTCCAGGCGTTTATTCTCCACCGTCCTGTGAGGTCTGAGCAAGCTGATAATCCAGAAGAGTCTGTGGCTTTTTGCCCCACGTGGACTTTGATAGATTTGCGATGTGAACAGTTTGTTTGCAGCTCAGAGGAAGCAGAGCTCTCATCTGACAGCCAGTTCTTGTCCAGATCTGGTACAACCGACTTAACATTTGAAAGTGTTGTGCCATCAGGTGGAAGTCTCCCAGCATGGTGGTGTGGTCTTCAGAGGTTCTAGTGCTCATTCTGGTCTTTTTTTGGGTGCAAATGACTTTATTTCTTCAATTCTCTCTTGTCTTTGTCAGTATTTCCTCTTACATGGATGATGTGCTGTACGGTTAAGTGTTACAGTATAAGAATGTGCATACTTGAATGTCTAACTTATTTTCAGCATTGAATACACTTAAAAAGGGAGGAAGTCCTTGAAAGGTGCAGAGCTGTGAAATGAGTTTGTGAGCACTGAGCAATATGTTGGCATTAGACTAGTTTGAGATGAGCCAGACCTGTGCAGAATCGATGTCAAATCGCATACTTTTACTCTTAGTACATACTGCAGCTGCCCACACAAAGTACTTCATGTTTCATGCAGTATGCATACAATTGGGACATACTACTTTCGTCATAACATTGCACCTTGAACGTTGACCTTCTTGCTCATATATCCGCTGTGCAGAGGCTTGTGGGTAAGAATAGTCAGAAAAGCATGCTGGCTTGCATACTGCAAAATACATCCTATGTATTGGGACACACTAAATCTGTTTCTGGCATACTAAATAGTATGGTAGTATGGGTATTGGAACGCACAGTGGATTTGTCTCTTGCTCTGACGTCATGCACAATGACCTCACAAGATCGAGGCGGCCGCAGTTTCCCAAGGCATGATGGGAAACACCTAGCTGTTGCCTGATCAAACAGCTAATCTTGGCTCTTAGTTTTGACAACAAACGGCACATTTTGTAGAAAATCCCGATTTTTCTGTGTAGTTGTAATATATTAATTTATTGATAATAACAACAACAACAACAACAACAACAACAACAATAAAAGTTATTTATATAGCACTTATCAAAACGTATTCGTGTCAGCCCTATCTGTTGACTTCCTGTGCCGGAAACTGTCTGACTTGCCCGCAGCTTTTTGTCACCGCCGCCTGATCTCGTCTGCTCTCCAGGTCAGACGCGGTTCATCTCGAACGAGCCCATCGACCACAGTGTTTTAATGTGTTGCAAACGTTCAGCAGTGTTGTAGGAGGAGCTCTGCAGGGTTGTGTTCAGGGTCGCTGAGTGTGCCAACATGAAATGTGAAGGTTGAAATAACTGTAATACTATTTAGTATCCCAAAACACTTCATTTCTGATCATGAACAAACCCACTCCGTACGCTTGGTCCGATTATTTTCATACTGTCTCTAGATGGTGTTATTTATAGTATATTTGTATTAGCGAACATTAACAAAGGCTGTTAAATTGATTGAATTTTAAAAAGCTTGTGGTGTTTTTATACTACATGTCCCTTCCTTATCCCTCAGTGGACTCTCAGGTGCTACATAGTTCAGTTTCCCTGTTTGCTTCCTTCATGAAGACCACATTGAGATGAAGGAGATATAATAACTTTGTAACTCTTGTTCGTTCTTCTCTTCTCCTTAGAAATTTTAATAAGTAATACAGTTCTACGAATTAAAGTTTACATCAGAGGGGTTTGCGGTACAACGAAAGCATCTTTACAATATCTGTTAATGGAGCTTCGCATCACGAGTCTTCCGCGATGCTCCACAGTCGGCATCCTGCTCCGCTCATGTTCTCAGTTCAGTAGATCTTCTGTGTATCTACAGTAGGTCGGTCTTGTTCACACCTTCTTCCAGTTCAGTTGAGATTATTTTTTAAAAGCTTGTTCATAATAAACTAACTGCTCATCGTGTCCAGCTCAGGATCACTCCGTTTGAAGTCTGGTCAGCTGCCTCGCTGACCCGTCAGCCAGTCGGTTGTCCTCGCAGTGTCTCGTTTCATGACTGAAAGTGTGATGTTTTTCTAGGGTGAACATTTTTAGAAACACAGTGGCTGTAAATAGGCTTATATTTATATTTACATTCCAAGAATGTGAACATGTGACAAGAGTCTAAAGAGTGCACACTGAAATGTTTCAAAATAAAGAAATGTCATTGTTTCATGAATGTGGTGGTGATGTTGTTGTTTTTTTTAAACATCTCGACTCTTGAGGTTTATTCTCCCAAACCAGAAAACATGTTGACCGTCTTTAATCAACCTCTTCCAGTGTACAAACAGAGGAATTAAGTTCAGGTTATATTGAAGGGTTTCACAATATTAATGACACCTATGATGTTAAAAAATGAAATGTCTCATAATATAATAATACTCATATTTTGAGTCTAATTAATTTGTCAAAAAAGAGACAAAATCTACAATAAATGCGCAATAAAAACCAAGTTGAAGATGAATTTCACTTATTATTATTTTTTAAATTTTCTAGAGATATCACGATTAGTATCGTTATTGTGAATTCTTTTGGCCACGATAATCTTGCAGAGAAAATCTGATCTGATGCGATCGCCCTAGTCTGAAGCATTTCTTTATTGTCGCTTTGGATGTTTAATTTAGTTTTCGGTAAAAAAATGCAGGTAATTGGTTCCTGTCAGTTGTATTGACGAGACTACCAGGGTAGATGTGTGAGAAAACTGTATATTTTATTTAATTAGCTATACCACTAATTGTTTCTTAAGTGAAAAATGGAGATAAATCAAGATATTTCTATTCATGGGGCTCAAAAATTGCATTAAATTAAAGTTCAAATGTCTTTAAATTTAATTTTTTATTTAATGCGGTACTACTGTCCAGTAATCCTAACCCTCTCCATCATTTTACACTGTAATCTAGAGTATAATACATTTTAAATTTGGTGCCCTCTAGTGGTATATGAATTGAATGAAACCAGAATAGTCTTGTTTTTCTACAATATATTAATGAAACAGTCAGAATTCACTTTAAAAAATATTTTTTTAATACAGTATTGTGTGAAAAAAGATCAGGTTTGAGGCTGAATACTCCTTTATATGCATTTATAAAGGTGAACTGTAGGCGTAATCACTGTTGATTTGACATGAAGGCTGTAGATGTGTATATTTTGATTATGTAGCTTGGCCTTTTAAACACACTGGTGCTTTTATCATGACGTCGTCAGATATAGATATAAATCCAGTTAGTTTACTGAAGAGTGTCCATGTTTGTCTGTCAGTTGAAGCCTCTGTCTGTCAGAAACACCTGAGCATCTGAAGCGATGGCTATAAATCCCTGTTAGAAATAAACACAGTGGTTAGCCCAGTGACACGTTCTGCTTGTAAAATTAACATTTTATGAGTAATCTTTTACAAACACTGACCTCTTCCACCCCCAGAACTGTGTTGACCAGCTTGGCGTGTTTCATTCTGGGTAAAACAAAACCTTTGCCCAGTTTCGCTGAAACAGAAAAGTACAAGTAGAGTACACATTATACATTATGTTCAGTATGTTGGATCAGTGCAGTATTGTATGGGCATATTCTGAAGGACAAAATGCATTATATTCCCCTGTGCTGCTCTGGTTCACTGTAATGAAGATAACAAATAGCATTATATGCATTTAGTTGCTATTTTTCCCAGATAAACTTCCAAAGAGTGTAATAATAAAACAGGCCTACACTGCAAAGCAGACTAGAATATATTTTTGTAGCAAGAATGTAAATACATACACACACATATATACGCTACTAATTGTTCATCTCATGAGAACTGAAGACAAAAAACATGTAACTCAGACTCACCGTTCAGTTGTGCAAAGCCTAGCGTCAGTCCCGTCTTCATTAATTTTTCCAACGGAGCAGTCTGCAAAGAGAAACGTGATTTGATTCTCCTCAGTTCGTACACACACACGGCTGCCTGTGACCAACATATAATGTGATGTGTCACCTACCTGAAAGGTTCCCACTTCACTCGACGCCAGCGTCAGTGTGAAACTGTTTGAAAGAAAGAAATATCATTACTTTAAGTTTGTGAACTCAAACAGGCTCAGGTGTGTGTTTTACAACGTAGTGATGCTCACTTATCCATCATCATGGAGCCCTTCAGTTTATCACCATCAACCTGCACTTTACCGCTGGACTTTAAGTCCTGAAAGAAAGAGGTTTAAATTACAGCTGCGATCAAAGATTATGTTTATTATCATTAATCTGTCAGTTGTTTTTCCTCCTTGATCAAGTCATTGTGTAGTCTATAACACGTCAGAAACCCAGCATTTGAGAACTGGTGATTTCTTTTTAGCATTTTTGCTTGATAAATGACTTAAACTATTAATAAATAATCTGAATAATTGTCCATTTATTTTCTGTCGATTAACTAATTTTATTAATTGATGAATCCTTTTAGCACTAGTTTAAATTAATCTACGGTGGACTGCAGTGTGACTTGTTGTCCAGAACACAGAGGACACACAAATTAATTGTTTAAATTTGCTCAAATTAAATGATTATGTGAGTCATAATAATTTCTCTACAAAACTTAAATTTATATAATTATGTGCATGGAAAAAAATGTTTTTTTTGTGCTCAAGATGTCCCATGGGGCGCTCAGGATTGAGGCACAATTAATAACGCTATACCGGGCAGCTACAAGGTGTGAATGTACTACTACTACTACTACTACTACTACTACTACTACTAAAAATAATAATAATAAAAATAATAAAAATAATAATAAAATAATAATAATAATAATAAATAATAATAATAATAATAATAATAATAATAAAAATAAAAATAAAAATAATAATAATAATAATAATATCCGCTATACAACTACTTTGATGAATTGTTAATATAAAGAGTAAAAAAAGGCCAGAAAACAAAAGTACTCACAGCATTGAGTTTGAACAGGGGGGTCTGGGTACCGTTTGGCTGGATGGCGGACGCCTTCACGACGTTCTGAAGGTCCAGTTTAACAACACCGGGCTGGAAGGAAAACATGGGCATGTCTCTGGCATAAACCTGCAGAGTCATCAGAAGATCCGGAAACAACTTGGGAAGCTGCAGAGACAGAGAGAGAGAGAAAAGTAGATGGTAAACATTTCATTATGATATTTGGACAACTTTAAGAGCATGTTTTCATGAACAGTACAGAGTAAACTGTTGTGACCAACTGAGATTCTGTGCAGAGATTAAAGCAGGAAGAGATACGAGGATACAAAGCAGAAGGTCAGGGACTCATGTTTGTAATCAAGTTGCTTTTTCTAGTCCTTTATGTTCTTTTCATATTAGCATTGTTTCCAAATGTTGCTAAGTGCAAGTGACAAAGTAGACTAGTCTGAAATTAACATAACGCTAAAAACTTGCACTAAATTTTGGCGAGGAAAAACTGGCATGGCTGTTTTCAAAGGAGTCCCTTGACCTCTGACCTCAAGATGTGTGAATGTAAATGGGTTCTATGGGTACCCACGAGTCTCCCCTTTACAGACATGCCCACTTTATGATAATCACATGCAGTTTGGGGCAAGTCATAGTCAAGTCAGCACACTGACACACTGACAGCTGTTGTTGCCTGTTGGGCTGCAGTTTGCCATGTTATGATTTGAGCATATTTTTTATGCTAAATGCAGTACCTGTGAGGGTTTCTGGACAATATTTGTCATTGTTTTGTTGTTAATTGATTTCAAATAATAAATATATACATACATTTTTGCATAAAGCAGCATATTTGCCCACTCCCATGTTGATAAGAGTATCAAATACCTGACGAACAGTAGAGCACTTAAAAATGGTGCGATTAATCCGATTAACTATGGACAATCATACGATTAAATATTTTAAACGATGGACAGCCCGAGTATAAACCACAAGCTGTGGCTTCACATGAGTACTGTATTGATATTGCTACAGATGGACTTACCTGAGGGATGAAAGGCCCCATTGAGCTGGTATTCAGGTGAAAATGGAAGGATGGAGGTATCTGAGACGATGAAACAACATTTCTTAATCACAGATATGGATTAGGGCAGAAAGTAATCAATACTTATTAAGTTTCAGGTGCACTTACCATGCTGTCAGTGATGAGGGCCTGAAGCAGTCCAGCTGAGTAGAGTTGATATGAGGCCGAGTTCAGGGTAAACTCAGACAGGCCCATTGACAACATGTAGCCCGGCTGCTGGGGCACGGTGAACGGCTTGGCCGCGAAGGGAGGCTCCTTGTGAGTTTTGATATCGTAGAACTCTCCCTTTAAATCAAGAATTACAAACGATCAATTATCACTTTTTGTTGTTATAATTTCTTTTCTTGTGTTTTGGAAAAAATCCATGTTGTAAATTATGGTTGCCAGAGCGTGTTGGACATATACGTGTGTGTGTTTCTATTATTATTTTGCCTGAAATGATGCAGCCAAAAGTCCGGGGACTTCTACAATATGAAAGCAGATTGTGTGTATCTTTACCTTAAGACCCAGATTCATACTTGAAGCATCAATAACAGGTGCACCGGTGAGAGGGAGGTCAAAGGTGAAGTCTTGACCCACTTCAAAGGAAACTGATGAAGAGCAGAAATCATTCACAGACTGCATTATCTATTTATATATTTAAATTATTGATTGTTACTTTATTTTGGCTTAAAGTAAAGTAACGTTTGGACTATGTAACTACTATCAATGTGTACATTTCTTTTAAATATTAGGGTCTTAATGTTATGAGGATGTGGCCTGCTGCAATACCGTTCATGGCCTGTAGGTGGGACTCCAAGTTTACAATGGATTTCTCCACATAATGGCAGAGCTATGGAGGAAACAACAAAGCAAATGTCCTTCAATGTTCACCACTAAAATGATCATACAGCATAGACAGAGCCTCCACTGATACATGTGACAAAAAAAAAAAAAAATATATATATATATATATATAAACACTCACTGAGGTCTCGATTGCACCCTTGATACGCCCCTTGAAATACTTCACAAAAGGCTGGAACATCCGACTGTTGACAAATGAAAATGCAGGGCTTATATCTTGACACCAGTATCACCCCTTCTCTCTCTCCTCTCCTCTGTTCTGCTCTACTGTACCTGGCTCCACCATAAAATTGTACGTCCACGTCTCCGACCCGAGCATCACAGTGTTGACTGGTGACAGACAGATGCCCGTCAGCATCCTTCCCCATCTCCACTGCAGAGGTCATATCCAGACTAAATATAGCCATGTCGAATGATCCTCCGTCATGTCTGAAAACACACAGTACAAACAAAGTCAGTGCACGTTGGTTTTGGTGAACGTTTAATCATGCAACATACATCTCAAAAGCCACAGTGTCCAAATTATAACGTATTAAACATACATTTTAAATAACACCTGATTTAAAAATCTATCTTAATAATGAAAGTAATATTTTCCCTCCCTTGCTTTCTTGTTTACAGTACAATAAATAGTCATTTACCTTATGAAAAAGTAGTATACTTCAGGTATATTTCCCAAGTATACTTTATGAAATAAGTATACTAATATCAATGTTTTGGTAGTTTACTTGTAAGTGTACTACTTCAATACTTTTTGGGACTAAATTGGCCCACTTTTTAGTTTATAAAAGTATACTTTTAGTTACTTTAAGTATGAGAATAGTAAAAATTGAGAACACAACCAGTTTACATCTAAGTTGTATTTTCTACTGCAACTATACTACAAGTGAACTTATAGCTAAACTGTTAGTTTACTAGTTATATACTTGTAGCCCACTTTTTAGTTTTATTAAAGTATACTCTCAGTAAACTACTAGTTTAATATTTTTTTACTGCGTGTATACTAGTATTTAACTTATAGTACTTAGCCAATGATTTATGTATTACATTAAGAGGTTTGCTCCTTTTGCTTATTTGACTTGATATTTTGTGATGAGATTAAAAAAAATGAAAAAAATTAACTTTTCTCGCATGCCTCCGCGGTGGCAACGCGGTAATAACGCGGTGGCAACGGAGAATGCAATTATACTTGTCAGTATAAGCCAAGTATACTTAAAAATAATTTTGTTAAGGTTATCTTGAAGTACATAAAAAGTAAACTGAAAGCATAGTCTTATTTTAAGTTTAAAAGAAGTATACTAATAGCACACTTGAATAAAGGGTTAGCATTGCTGGCATACCAACTTATCTAACAATTCAAGCATCAGTGACCAAATAATAAATCTGGAGTTAGAAAAAAGTTAAAGGTCAGATTAAAATGCCAATTAAAGAATGGGCATATGGGTCGATGTGCTTTGATATAAACTGCATGTTAATAATATCCACAGTTAGCTGTTACTTTCACTTTCAACATTAACTGGGTGGATGACACCCACAGTGGCTTCATGGTACTGGGTGAGAGAACAGGAAGTCACCAAAATAACTGGTTTCTTCCTTTTTGAGAGTGAATGTTCGAAAACAATATCTGTGCCACTTTCTAACATGTATGTTGATCACATAACCTTCTTGTTGGAGGTAATAAACCACTGATCATTGTTTACATCACTATCATCACCTAACTGACACCATTTGATTCAGGATAGTATGGTTTCAATTTGTATACAGTAAACTGATAATTACATTTTTATGACTTAAAGGTCCCATATCGTGCTCATTTTCAGGTTCATACTTGTATTTTGTGTTTCTACTAGAACATGTTTACATGCTGTAATGTTAAAAAAACTTTATTTTCCTCGTACGGTCTGCCGGAATATACCTGTATTTACTCTCTGTCTGAAACGCTCCGTTTTAGTGCATTTCAACGGAATTGCGTTGCTAGGCAACAGTTTGGGTCCATGTTTACTTCCTGTCAGCTGATGACATTCACATCCACTGCAACAGGAAATAAACTGGGACACATTTGGAATGTTTATGTTTAAAACCGTGTGATGGTCTATATATATATATATATTGTATATTTGTGACATCACAAATGGACAGAAATCCTAACAGCTTGTTTCAAACGTGCAATTTCTGAATACAGACTGTGTATATTTCTCCGTATATTGAACGTTTTGATAGTTTAACAGTATTTATAAAGCACTTAAACCTGCTTTATAATATAAAAGACCTGAAAATCTCACTTTTTACAATATGGGACCTTTAATAGCTGGAACCATTAAACCAAAATGATCTGTATATGGAGGTAAAAATATCTTGTTTTGAAATTTGGATGAACCTTTTCATACAACTTACCACTGTGAGTGACATTAAAAAAGGTCAGATGGTTATTAATTAATGCTTCTTTGTGTGATTGTATCATAGTAATGTGGCCTATATATGCAATTTGTTCTCTCTTATAATAAAAGATCTTGATCGTGAAATTTCCTGAAAAGCTTGACAACTAACTGACCCTTTAAAGACCGACATAGTTTAATTTAAAAAGCGAGGACGGTGTAGCTGCTGTAGCATCAGGGGATTTCTCATCTGTAAGAAAACAGCCAATGATGAACAGCTCACATGATACCTTTAAGGACACACTTCCTTTTCTAACTGACCTCAGATTAACTTAATATCACTTCCTTATTTAGACTTCATGGAAATTTCTCTTTAAACATTTCAAACTGAAGTGTGTAACTTAAACATTTAAATGATACCATGGTTATGTAATCACTTTTATATTATGGTAAAGAGGATAATCAGATTTCCTCAGGCGCTCTGAAGATTTGTCTTTTGCCTCAAAACCTGTCCACAAACTTTGATTGTGGGGTTACTGATACTTTATCAATCAAGGAGTTTTACATGTAGTGAAACTCACATCCAGCCAAAGCGTGTCGTCCACTCGCCGGTTACTGCGACACTGAGGCCTGAAGTGGACGTCTTGAATCCTGTGATGTTCTGATAGAACTCAACAGACGGCTCTGGGAAGTCACACTGTGTTATGTTGATGCTATAGTGCACATGGGGAGAGAGACAAAGACAGGTGTAGCTATAGGTGAGAGGACACAGATCTGACTCATGCAAAAATGTGTAATGAAATAAATCAAAGTATAAAAGAAAAGATATTCAAGAATGTTAAATGTAATCCTACCCCAATAGTGTATAGTGTATGTGAAAGACTTCACCACTGATCTCAGGGAGAGAGATGAGCTTCAACCTCTCCTGGATCCATCCTGCACCCACATGCTTTCCTGGGACCAACAGCACATACGTACAGTTTTATAGATATAGATAGATAGCTAGATAGATAGATAGACTTTACATAGATCACAAAAACATGCATGTAACTGTACATACCAACTACTTTACACTAGATAGGAGAAATAAAAAATACAATAAAATAGAATTAAAGATACATCTCTGCTGTGCAAATTGAAAGTAAAATATTTGTTGTGCAAATTGAAAGTAAAATGTGCCTTGTGCAATGGCAGATAAGACAAGCCTCTTCCTGCACAGATGAAAGTCATTGTATGTTGATACAGTTGTTGGCAGGAATGATTTAATGTCGCGGTCCTTATCAGGAAACACTCTGCTGTCTGACAGTTGAATTGTTGTGAATGAAACATGTCTAATGTACAATTTCGTTGGGATCTTTATGAAAAGACTCATGTAGCTGCAAATCCATTTAATGCCACACAACGCAGTTATTTTGGGTTTAAATCAACTTAACAAGTGAGTGAGTAACACCATCTCACATGGCCTTACCGTACTGAAGTCCTTTGTTATTCAGGACGACTTGCACTGCAGGGTTTTCTCCACAGGTAGAAGAGACGAGCATGAGCACTGCTACCACCAGTGAAAGCATTTTCCTGGGTCCCCTGTGGTGCAAGCAGTGTACATTTGAGCATGAATGAAACCATGAAACATTTACATTTCAGTGTGAGATATAATATCAAACATAGTGATGTTATGTAGCATACCTGAATTACTGCAGAATGAAGTGTGTTTGCCAAGCTGAAAGAGTGAACAGGCCTCTTCACTGTTTCTCTGCTGTTGAGTTATCTACAGCAGCTCTGGTTTCATGAGAAGTGAAACTTACTGACTTCTGAACATAGCCTCATGGGAGAGAGAGTGAGAGAGTGTGTGTGTGTGTGTGTGTGTGTGTGTGTGTGTGTGTGTGTGTGTGTGTGTGTGAGAAGTACAGGACACTCCTGTTTGATTGTGCTCTGTCTGGTAGTCAAGTTCTAACATGTAAAACTGAATGAATTGTCACATTTGAACACAAACAAAAAGGCTTTTTTAGTGTTAGGTAACAAAACTACAACTTCTTTAGGTTTAAACAATAAAACTACAACTTCTTTAAGTTTAGGCAACACAACTAAAACTTCTTTAGGTTTAGGCAACAAAAAACAGTTAGGTAACAAAACTACAACTTCTTTAAGTTTAGGCAACAAAACTGCAACTTCTTTTTAGGTTTAGGCAACAAAAAACAGTTAGGTAACAAAACTACAACTTCTTTAGGTTTAGGCAACAAAAAACAGTTAGGTAACAAAACTACAACTTCTTTAAGTTTAGGCAACAAAACTGCAACTTCTTTTTAGGTTTAGGCAACAAAAAACAGTTAGGTAACAAAACTACAACTTCTTTAAGTTTAGGCAACAAAACTGCAACTTCTTTTTAGGTTTAGGCAACAAAAAACAGTTAGGTAACAAAACTACAACTTCTTTAGGTTTAGGCAACAAAAAACAGTTAGGTAACAAAACTACAACTTCTTTAAGTTTAGGCAACAAAACTGCAACTTCTTTTTAGGTTTAGGCAACAAAAACAGTTAGGTAACAAAACTACAACTTCTTTAGGTTTAGGCAACAAAAAACAGTTAGGTAACAAAACTACAACTTCTTTAGGTTTAGGCAACAAAAAACAGTTAGGTAACAAAACTACAACTTCTTTAGGTTTAGGCAGCAAAACTGCAACTTCTTTTTAGGTTTAGGCAACAAAAAACAGTTAGGTAACAAAACTACAACTTCTTTAGGTTTAGGCAACAAAAAACAGTTAGGTAACAAAACTACAACTTCTTTAGGTTTAGGCATCAAAACTGCAACTTCTTTAAGTTTAGGCAACAAAAAACAGTTAGGTAAGAAAACCACAACTTCCTTAAGTTTAGGCAACAAAACTACAACCTCTTTAGGTTTAGGGCAATACAACTACAACCTCTCTAGGTTTAGGCAACAAAACTGCAACTTCTTTTTAGGTTTAGGCAACAAAACTACAACTTCTTTAAGTTTAGGCAAAAAGCAGTTAGATTTAGGCAATGCAACTACAACTTCTTTAGGTTTAGGCAACAAAGAACAGTTAGGTAACAAAACCACAACTTCTTTAAGTTTAGGCAACAAAACTACAACTTCTTTAGGTTTAGGCAACAAAAACACAACTTCTTTAAGTTTAGGCAACAAAACTACAACTTCTTTAGGCTTAGGGCAATAAAAATGCAACCTCTTTAGGTTTAGGCAATACAACTACAACTTATTTGGGTTTAGGGCAATACAACTGCAACTTCTTTGGGTTTAGGGCAATACAACTGCAACCTCTTTAAGTTTAGGCAATACAACTACAACCTCTTTAGGTTTAGGCAATACAACTACAACCTCTTTAGGTTTAGGCAATACAACTACAACTTCTTTGGGTTTAGGCAACAAAAAAACACTTAGTTAAGTCTATACTACAGTGCCTCACTGACGCTTCTGCTCGTGTCATAATTACTACGGTCGCTGTTGTGTTCTTTTATACCTTCTTCCGGTGATCTACCATGTCAACGGATGATAAAACATACTAGTGGGTGTAGTAGGGCCCTATTAACCCACATCTATGGGGCTTCTAGCGACTGATAACGCCTATTTAATAGCCTGACAACAGTCTAATCGGCTGGTAAAAAAAAACACATTTAAAAATGTTATAGGAGCTAAAGTGTTGAAAGAAATATTCATACATCTTTGAAGTACAACATGATCAGTGATTTTGAAAATAGATTAGGTTCACTTTTATCCGAAACAAGTTATTTGAACAACATCCTCATTCTTAGAATGAGTAACATAAAAAGGAAGTGAAATGTTGTGGTATACATGTTGTTTTGGAGGCCTGTGCACCCTTTGAAGAATTATTTAAAAGGCCATTTGACGCACACAGTCTTGTTTTTGAATGCTCACATTGTTGTTTTAAGAAAGGGGAAGCTTAATTAACCTGTCCAATGATAGTACAAATAAAAAAGGAAGTAAAATCTGCAAGGCCCTGGCTACATTTCAAGGAAACATTAGAATCACCAGCCATAAAATATTTGATTTATTTATCTCTTAATTCAACAAATACTCTTTGTCTCACACACCATGATTAGTTCCATTAAATCACAATTAACAAGTTCAGTAGGAAGAGGATATTATCAGACAGACATGTTTTTTTTTCTCCATATAACACAATTAGGACCCACTTGCTTGCACTTTGAATTCACTTCATCCAGAATAATAAAACATGTTTTCTGGAATGACTACTTTACACTATGATTGTAGAGTTTATTATTATTGCACATTATCACGAAGGCAAAAAATAAAAAGATGTACATTTCACACAAATAATCCTCCTGCATGAGCTTCTTTGTCAACATAAAACTTAAAACGTCTGTTGAAAGCTGCTCAGCTCTGTACTCACTGATCTTTATTCCATGGTCTTCATGACTTGCTATTACTTGACAAGCATACTTTGTGTGTGTGTGTGTGTGT